>BGPT01001324.1:37023-115568 GCA_003297045.1 Symbiodinium sp. clade C Y103
TCTCTGATCTTCTCACTTCTGACTTTTCTCACCTCTGCTTTTCAACTGTCCATATTGTCGGAAGTTTCACTTCTAAACTTCCTTCGATTATACATATATATATATATATACATATGTGTGATATATATATATATATCACTGAAATGGAGTTTCGAGCCAGTTGTAGCTGTTAAGGGTTACAACTGTTGGAAATCGTAATTCTAGCTTCTAGCTACTGAGTCAGGGAGATGGAAGAGAGGGCATATAGTGTTTTCCTTTGAAATTAAAATGACATAACCTCCAGTCACATTTGATTGCATGCACTTACCGCAAGCCCACGCAGCAGGAGGAAAGTTTGCCAGCTTTTCAAGCGGGATCATTGATGACATCTACACGTTTACTACCAAAAGTGGCATAAAGTGGCACACCTCCAAACTCTAACATGGATCATCATCGACGGAGGCCTCGGAAAAAAAGGATGATCGCAATGACATTACATAAGACATCATAAAATGGTGGTATGGTATGATATCCCCGATCTGTGATGTTGAACCCTCAGTTTTCTATAGTCTCGTTGTGTTACAGTCATCTCATTTCAAGTTGAACCCCTCAAAACAACAACAAATCGACGCTTGGGTTGCCCGGACCAGGCAAAATCCAGCGTACCTCAGCTAAGGGTTCTTGGGTCAACAGATATCTACATACTTACGTTAGCTACAGAGTCTCATCCATCATCATGGGGATGCATTTGCATCATGGATATTAACGGGCATAGTATCACTTCGATATAATGAATAATGATAAGTAACGGATATCATTGATCATGGATGATATTTAGAGCCTTGAGCCTTGACATGTTTTTGCGTTTTTTTTTGTCGAAACAGGTTGATAGGTCGTTTGGAATTTCAGCGCTGGTTTGGTGATCCAACGGATCCTTCACTGGCGACTCACTGGCGGCGAACTGGAAGGCGAAGTCCCAGGATAGCCATTTCGCAGTGCCTCGCAGGGGGCACTGCAGTCTTGGTGGTAGAATAGTGGGATGATTCAAATGATCAAACATCATTCCAGTGACGTCGCAGTGAGGGATAATTTGATCCAGAACAAAGGGGGATACAATCCAAAAAAGTTGATAGTTGATGCTTCACCCTTCATTATTATGACATATCATGACCAATCGACCAATCATTTCATCATAATCCCATCCCCCTAATATCAAACACCCCCCTTCTATGGTCCAAAAGTGGTTTCGCGAGGTTGACATTACCCCCAAACTCCGAGACCATTGGTTTCCCATGAGAAATTAATCGGAATATACAGTTGGGTGATTTTAGGGTCACCCCATCTTAAGAAACCTGCATATGGTCAAAATGGTTCAAAATGGTTCAGAATGGTTCAAATGCTTCAAAATGGTTCAAAATGGTTCAAAATGGTTCAAAATTGTTCAAAATGGTTCAAAATCATCAACCCAAAAAAGCAAAATGAATGGCTCAGTGCCCTAAGTGAGTCATGCCATCGGTGCATTGGTTTGGTCGAAATGTGAAAGCAACTTGCCCCCAATCGCCTCGCTCATGGTTATTGGCTCCTTCAGGGGGCCCAAACAGTGGCTTGGGTGCGGAAATATCTTTTTACAATCTTTTACATAGTTATTGAACATGGCCCACTTATACATGATTTAACTATAACACATGGTGATTTACCAAAGCTCTCTGAAATGACCAAAGGGTACTTCCAACCTTCAAATCTTAGGGTTTGGAACATGATGTCAGATCAAGTGCAGCAATTGCTAAGATTGGCACCAACAACGACTTCTGCATCCATAAGTCTCAAAGGCTAGAAAAAATAGCAAAGGAATTCAAAGGCAATGGCCATTTTTTATCCACAGCAAGAAACAAGCCGCAATTACTATCAAACATTCGGGGTTTCAGATCATCCCAAGTCCGGGTATACAGTCGACACAATTTCATACACCACAAATTGGGGATGCTTACTATTACCCTCTGGTAAACAAACATAGCTATTGAAAATGGTCCATTTATAGGTGATATATACCAATTGAATATATTGATTTTCTATAGCTATGCTGGTTTACCGGAGGGTATTGGAAATTATAACAGGATGCGATGGTGATAGTCTTCAACCTGCACCAAGTGACCAAGTGGTCTTAAAAATTGCCTCATCTGATCCATGTGCCATGATGTGCCCCTGTCTCTGGGTCCTGTATCAGCCCACGTCGCGGGGGCAACTCCTCCTACACAGCGCACGTGGCGAACGGGAGGCAAAGATTGGTGGATCGACATTTCAAGCTTGGGGAAAAGTGCAGGTAAGAGATCGAGTTTCATTGCATGAAAATATGTGTGATGTTTGTCAACTTCGTAAAGATGTGCAGAATTGAGTGACCCAAGCTTTGTCACCTCACTTGGTATGTAAGTGATCTTGGAATCCGGCAAACGCCCCACCGTTCCATTAGAATTGTGAGCTTGCTTCCCATTTCTGTCGGATTGATTCATTCACCCCATTCAGTTCGGAAATAACCCCGTGATTGAACTTTAGATCCTTTTTGAAACCTGCCTGCAACCATAATTGACTTCAAAATTCCAAGCCCCATTTTATCACCATATTTATCCCAACCAAACAGACACCAAAACACCTTTTTTCCAGTTCGAGGGCTAAACAGTCGCATGCAACGTATATGGTGATTAGGTGATTTCTGTACATATATGTGTATATATAGATATATAAATATAGATCATATGATATGATATGATATGATATGATATGATATGATATGATATGATATGATATGATATGATATGATATTATATACGTATATTCCGTTATTCCCATGGAGAAAATAACATTACGTAGAAAAAAAACATGAAAAAAACCTACCCCAACTGCTAGGACCTTGGCAGTTTCGGGTCGCTCCTGCTGCCAGGTGCTTCGTGAGCACAGCAAGGGCGCCAAATCGTCGATGGGATGAAGAGGCCGCTCTGGCCTGGATGGGTGGAAAATGCCATGGGTTTTTGATGGATCTTTGATGGATTTTTGATGGATGTTTGATGGATGTTTGATGGATTTTTGATGGATGTTTGATGGATGTTTGATGGATTGTTGATGGATTTTTGATGGATGCCTATCGATTTTACAATGTTAAGAGAGGGTCTTGTTAGTGACATACTGAAAATAGTATTAAATAGTAGGAAAGAAAGGGATGATTGTTCTAAACGAAACATAGAGCTGATCAGCAGCCACCCCGTCATATGCCAGTAGAAATGGATCCTAGTGGGCTACCAGTTTCAACATGTTGTAAACCACCACCATAAATAAATCAATTGGTTGGGGCGTATCACCCAAACTATTTCTAAGAAATGCTCCAATGATTTCGGACGTCTAGGTATGAATGTCCCCCAAAAAAACTGGGCAAATCAGTCAAAAAGTCCTTCCTTTGGTGCTAATTTGCGGTGCTCATTTGTTTAGCTTTCAAAACACAAGTGAATGGGCATTCCCACATATGGCTGGTTTGGCTTGGCAAACAAGAATCACTGGTTTAAGTTACCCTCTGGTAATTTAACATAGCTATTGAAAATGGATCATTTAATATCATTTAGGTATAGTTGATTTTCCCATTAAAAATGGTGATTTTCCATGGCTATGTGGCTGTTTACCAGAGGTTAACGCCACACACATTTCGGGCAATGACCTCACCGAGCTCTGCAGGAAATTCCCAGGCTCTGTGGGGCGGACTCTTGGGCACTACGGGAAACCATGGGAATCCATGATTCCAATCTATGCCATATATCTATATTCTATATATTTCTATATGTTTCTAGATGTACAATACGCTCCAGACTCCGGTCTTCCACATCCCTCACATCCATTTATAGATGATTTTCCCCATGAAAAATTGACGATGTCAGTCAATATTGCCCAACTCAAAATAGAAATATGTTCATCAATTTCCAAGCCAAACATGGTAATATAGTTTCCAGCGAAAAATGGAAATATCGTGTTCAGCCAAAAATTAGACATACCCTCTGGCTATTTAACATAGCCATGGAAAATCCACTATAAATGGAGGGTTTCATCGACAAACAAAGTTCCATCTGGCCATGTCGAGTTTCCAGGTCTCCCAGGCTGCAGATCCCAGAACTTCTCCGGGCTCTCCTCATATCAGCTCAGAAACGTGGCCAACCTGTGATATTCACATCGGAATAGTTAAATGTTGAATATACATATACATATATATATATATACACATATTATAATTATATAGCTTTTCTTTTTGGTGTATTTATTTATGTATCTCTCTGTCTCTCGAGCGCCATCTGTCAAGACTTAAGATTCCATCTTTGTACCTGCGTGCCTGTTAATTGATTTATATATCTATTCATTTATTGATGTATGTATGATTATGACATGATGTATGCATGGGGGATATTTGACCTGCTTGGCAGCCCCAGCGCCAAACAATGTTCTCAATCACACTAGGAGGAACAGCCAGCCAAACCAACCACTTACATATACAAACAACATTGATGCAGTTCTTGTGAAATCACCTTGGTTTAACAGTTCGGATGGAGCGAGCCCCTCCAACCCCGGCATCCGCTCCTCGGGTTGATGCTCTAAACCTAAGAAGAGCCGCACAGCTTCCAGGAATCGCTCCTCGGAAGTCGGGAACAGTCAAACGCAAACGGGGTCGTTTGCAAGTTAACCTCTGGGAATTACCAACAGTTTGCTATGGAAAATTGCCCAATATACATGAATAAATATATACATATAAAAATATGATTTACCTATCAGCAAAAGTTTTTTTCCATAGCAAACTGCTGGTCATTGCCAGGGGGTAGCATGAGGGCAAACACATTGGCACCGTCTGGGTGGGCTTAGCTGGCTTAGCTGGATGTTCATCTGCCGATTCATCTGAACAAAATATAGCTCAACCTATTCACATAAGGTCAACCTTTCAGACTATTTGAGACCTGATGTAGCACAGAAATTTCAATTGAGGTACCTGAAAATGGCATTGACACCACTGCATCCAATCCACCAATCCATGTCCCCAAAGCATTCGATGTCAATGACACTTCAGCATTCTGTTTTCTCAAACTGTATCCACAAAGGATAAACGGTGTTGTGTAAAATTGCCCATGAATAAATGGTTTACCTATGTTTACCTTTTTAAAGTGGTCATTTTCTATAGCTATTTTAAATCACCCAAGGACACATCTTCCGGTAAGCTAATATAGATGTCAAAAACCCATGAAAACCCACCATTTCTTAAGGGAAACCATTGGTTTTCCACATCTTTTTGTATGTTTACACCTGGGCTAACAACTATCAGAATCCCCAGTTAACCCGCTGAGGAGGGCACGGCAAGGTCACGGCTTAAGCCGCTCTGGGCCGACTGGCGCCTGGCCATTGAAGATCATCCCATAGAACTCATGGGTTGACAAAAGATGTGAAACCACCAGCTACCCTCTGGTAAATTAACATAGCTATTGAACATCGCCATTTATGGTTGATTTACCTATTAAACATGGTGATGTTCCATAGTTATGTTAGTTTACCAGAGGGTACCCAATGGAAAAAGTGTCATGTGGTTCGATGATTTACCTATTAAAGTTGGTGATGTTCAAAGCTGTAAAAAGTTGCCAGAGAGTAGATAGATCGTCATGGATGAACATGTTCCCTACTTTTGTCGGATTTCCATCTCCGTTTTAGGTGGATATGAATAATAACCAAGAGAACTATCCCCCATTAAAACCATTGTATGTGTTCCCAAACTGGGGGTACCTCCAAATCATTCATTTTCGTAGGATTTTGATAAAAACAATCCATTTTAGGGTACCCCCGTTAAAAAGCGACCATATATATATATATACACAATGTGTAGGCCGGTGAGATCTCACCAGGGAAGGGCCTGGCCTATGACATCTTGTCCAGCAAGAGAAATGCAACCCACTAAACTACATGAATGTGGCAAACCCAATGCCACAAACCTACCATTTGGGGATGGTTTGTACGAAACATCTATGGTGACGTTCTGGATGGTTTATTGTTGGGTTTCCCACAAGCAAGAATAGATTTGACATTATTGACTAGTTTGCAGTGTTAGTAGCATCCAAGATACACAGGAAATACATCAACATTCTTGAATGTTGAAGGTATTTGGCATGATTAGTATATATAATTACGTACTGAACTGCAACTGATATACCCGTTGTTGCAAGTATTGTTCCTCAAGTTTGTCGCTCAAAATGATTCAGAAAAAAACAATCACCAGAACGGCTCATCATTTGTGCAAAGTAGCAACACCGACATAACCCATCAAACAGAAATATATACATATATATATATATACATATGCAGTATATATATATATACATGTACATATACAGCATATATATATATATATACAAATAAAGTATATATAATATATATATATATATATGTATACATATGCAGTATATATATACATATATATATGTACATATACAGCATATATATATATATATGTTTATGCAAATACAGTATATATATATAAAATATATATATATATACATATGCAGTATATATATATATATACATACATGTACATATACAGCATATATATATATATATAGACACATCCAGTATATAATACATATAAATAAATATATATATATACAGTATATATATATATACAAATAAATATATATGTACATATACAGCATATATATATATATACAAATACAGTATATAATATATATATATATGTACATATACATATACAGTATAAATATATATATATATACAATTATATACACATCTGTATATAATTATATTGAAAATAAAACATGCTCCATAAAATGTTGGTATAATCCCCTATACTCATCAACCAACAGGGCGTTTGAACACTGCACATATAGAGAGTATCCCAGTCTCTCTCTTCCGGGCCCTTTCGGCCTGGCAGCCCGGGCGAAGTGCCTCCAGGCCTGCCCGGGGTGGCTTCAACCCATGTCATGTAGCTATCCATTCAGAAAAACTATAGATTCAATGGATTGGTCAATGGGAAAATTTGCAGGAAACCCCTATATTTGATGGGAAAATCCTGATGTTTCCGGTCAAAATTTTCCCATGAACCAATCCATTGATAGATATGTCATTTGGTTTTTCAAATATGAATCCAACATCTGTGATGTCTCCTTGATGCGACCCATACTTAGGATTTTCACAAGTTGATGATGTAAATCCTCTTCTTGTGATGTAGTTGGAACCAATTTTGAACCAACTCAATTGTGATTGAGAAGCTGACCTGCTGACATCGACTGGGTTGGTTGGAACCGGCAACCAAACAGGCTGCCAAATAAGGATACGTTTCTCGGGTTGCTAGGAGCCTAATACCAATCCAATATAGAATAAATGCGACACAGGGTTGATTTTACTGGCATGAGCCATACCAACAAAGGTGTCCATTGTTGGAGATTGATTTCAAATAGGGAGCACACGTATCAGACCAGCAGAAATAGCAGGAAGAACGCTGTGAAATCCACCCGAAATGCATGTGTAAATTGACGAGTGGGGCCCCACTGACTGGAATATGTTGGAATGTCATGCGACATGTGAAAACCTACCCTCTTATCCTCTTTTAGTCTAACATGGCCAGAAAATCCTCTAACTAAATGGAGGTGTATACCTGGGGAAATCATAGAACTTAATGGTGTTTTTTTCCGGCAAACCATGTTTGAGGACACTGGAGGGTAACTTTTTTAATTCATCACCATTAATCATTAATCACCATTATATAATCACCATTAATCACCATTGGTTAAATTGGTTTCTATGCATGGGTTTCCTCTGAGTTTCACCTTTGAGGCTCACACAGTACGAACAGAGAGGCCAGTACCATCCAAAAGCTACTCTTCAACTGGAAATTTAGCTTTGGCAATTCATGCGTCAGAGCCCATTTCCATTGTCACATTTTTCTGACCAAGTTGTGCACCAATGTTGCCCACTAGGCCCTCTCTGTACATGGGCCATGTTGGCATATGGTGGCTACCTGCAGCTGCTGTCCATCATTTGATTGGCAGGTCCGAATTTCCAAGATCTCCAAAAAAAGAAAGCAGCTGAACGAAGGGCTGGGTTCTCCAAGGGAATCCATTCTGAAGCTGCATGACGTTGATAAATTTCGGAGGCTTACCCGGCTTACCCATCAAAATCGCAAGTTTCATCATGTTCATCATTCATCAGCTATCACAATGGACCTCTCGAACCCATCAGGTCAACCTCCCCCAAAAACAAATCCGCATCAGAAAAAGTGATAGAGCGCCCCAAAAGTGCCCTCCAAGCTTGTCATTGTCCAATCGCAGTCGCTATCTTCCGCCATCTCCTCCAGGACCCAAAGCTTCGTCAGCTGGCCCTCGTCCCAGCAACGCTCCAGGCATAAGACTCCGTAGGTGCTCAGCTGGGGATGTTGCCGTAGCATGGGATGATCCAAGGGTAAGGCTTGTGGGAGATGTTCGTACTCCATGCTGCCACAGATCCTGAGGGCTGGGAAGGAACAAGACCTGGAGGGATAAGGTGGAGAAGGTTGGAAGAACCATGTAAAAGGATGGGTGACGCTTGTGAAATTCTCAAAGGCATGCTCAACTAAGAAAAATGCACCAAAAATTCATTCATGTTCTGATGAGTTTTTCACCAGCTAATGGGAGCACAATGCTGAGCTGAGCAAACAAAGCAACCACCACATGGTGAATTTTGATGGAGCCTTAAGATGGAATCTGTGGCCAGTTTGGGGGTTCAACCCTTAACAAATACGAGCCAGTTGGGATCATGCACCGATTCAAAAGTATGAACCGACTTCAAAAGAAAATGCTACACCCGTCCGTGGACAGTGACTAGTGTGATGCCCCTCAACTGTGAACATGATATTTCTAAATGTATTGGAATCTCTCCCTGTGGGTTCTTCAAGAACATGCCAATCAATAATGTGGGATCCACATGTTTTGAAACAAACACATCCCCAATTTGTGGATTATTAATTGTGCATGCCCCTACTTGGAATGATCTATGATGGCTAAGCATCTCATGGAGCTGGCTGCGATTCTGAGACTTCCAGTTGTTGGTCTCCCAGAAGCGATCGCTGCGCAAGATGCCCTTGTCCCACCTCAAGTGGAAGCGAAGTTGTTAAAGAAAAACTCGCAGATCATGCTGATGGATGTTATGAATTGACTTGTTGTTTCTATTAACTGATTGGCTCTTTACTTACAAATAGTTTGGAATTGATTGACCATTAGTGACTACTAATGCGCTGGAGAAGTCCCCGAAAAATCGTGGTCCAAGCGACACGCGTTCGCCGTAGAAGCACGTGTCCCCAGGGCCACCCACACGGTGTGGGACGCAACCAGCCCGTTCCAGGCCATGTTTAAGGCCATTGGGCCACCTGAACCAGACCTGGGATGAGTGGGGATCCCATCTGCAGGAAGAAGCTGTCACTGGATTGGTTAATGGCAGTTAATGGGAAAATTTTAACCGGAAACCATGGATTTTCCCATCAACTATGGAGGTTTCCGGTTCAAATTTTCCCTCAAACCAATCCAGTGATGCCCAAATAGGGCGGACCCCAACAGGAGCAAACTGACATCTGCGGAAACAAACTTCTGGGGCGTGTAAAAGTTGGGAGAAGGGACTAGCAACCTCATTTCTATGGCTAAGACCAACATGCTTTCGTAATCTTGGTGCTTTGCTGTAACCTATGGTGATTGAGCTTCTCAAAGCTTTTCTTCTAGTGGGATATGCTTTGTTTACTGATGTTTTTGCACACTGAAACTGCGTAAAAAACAAGAGATACAGATTTGTGATAAGCCAAACGCGCTCGGCGATATAGATGATATAGCCTATGAACGATTAAACAAAAAAACGATCTATTCGTGATTACTATCTGAGAATTAATGGAACAAGGTCAGTGGGTGGATATATATATATATATATTATATATATATATATAGGGGATGTGAAGGCAACCAAGGGTTGGTCAACCACCATCTCCCTCTGTGATAGTTATTTGCATATAATTGTGTAGAGTAGCTTTGCCCCACTGGACTGAACAATTCTTCGATCATCGGGCGGCAAACTTGGATTTATCTTTTGACATCTTTTGACATTGGCAGGATGAACTTTATTCAATGTCCTGTTGCGGCGAGTAAACTCAGTCCATGCTTTTTCTCATACAAACAATAGCAACCCCTCAACATATAGAATAGCCGGAAACCTGGAAAATATAGAGGACATAATGAGACATCATTTATACCATCCTGAAAACACTTTTCTATCTTTTTGAGGGTTGCGATACAGAGGGCAAAGCGTGATCTAATGCAGGCAAGTAAACAACAAGTGTTTTGGCAGCTCTCCTCCAAAAATCGGCTGCAATCTATAGTGACATCTACAGATGTCACCCGGAGGTTGCAAAGGACGACGTGATGAAGCATAGAAATGTGCGGTTCTCAAGGACGGTCATGGGTAAGAAAATGTAAGAAACACCCCCTATAAATGCCTGTCAGTGGGGATCTTTGCATATCCTAAACGGGTTTGAGAATAACACATTGAATTCCCCCAGCAATTTAATGATGTTATACCAATCGTGCCTCTCTTTTTTGGGGTTAAACCCCAAAACCTACCCAGCTTGGCAACCCAACAGGGTTTCTGGGTTCCAGGGTGTGGTTCCGACTTTTGGATTTGGCAACAAATGACGCACCACTCCCAGACCCAGAGATTGAAACCCAATAGTCAGTGCTGTTGGGATTGTGTCCTATACTTACAATACACTGTTTTGCCCATACCTCTCCATCAGCTCCTGGCTTTGGTCCAAGATACGCTCGCCATGTTCAACTGGCAGTGCCTATCATCAATGGATGGTTCCAAGGGAACAAGAAAACTCATTCAGATCCAATCCTCAAAAGAGTGCTTAGAAACACATGCCATCTACCTCCAGTTCTTCCTGGTTGCCAGTCTCAAACTACGAAAACAATAAGTTGGTCCGTTGCACTGAAATCACCATGGAATCCCAGTAGCTGCTGCTGAAACTCCCATGAAATTCCAATGAAACCTAGAGTTCATGACACTTTTTCCCCATCCTTTCAGCATCTTTCAGCCCAAAAATCCACACCTGGATCTCTTGATTTCCTCCTTCACGAGCAACTCCTGTAGCTCGGGGCGCCGTCTTCGCGCCTCCATCGCAAAACCTGGAAAATCTGCGGAGTTGGAGATGGGATCCCTGGGGTAAACCAACATAGATGTGGAACATGGCTTCCCTAGAAAAATGATCTACCAATAATTAGTGGATTTTCCACATCTATGTTTGTCTACTGGAGGGGAATAAGCAGCACAAATTGGTGGATTCACATTGGGATTGGCTACCAGCAAGAATAGGGATGTAACCAACATTTGGGCTTACCGGTAACAAAAAAAAGTAAACAAGATTGTTATTTTATTACTGATATTGGGTTTGTCCAGAAATGGGGCATCATCCAACCTGACAATATCTCCGGCATTTTTCCGCGGGGAGACATAATTCCAATTGAAATATGCATTTTACCCCTGTGTGCTGGGATAATGGCTGTAGCTAAGGGTATGTCATAAGAGTAGCCTTGTTTCAGACAACCCAAATGGGAATTTGAACGAAAATAAATCCAATACCCATCTCCCGACCAAATACGGGAAGTTGCAGAATGATACTTGGGTGTGTGGGCCCCACTCTCGATTTGCGAGTTCATAAATGCAAACAGAATTATTGTACATGTTACACGTGTGTAAATTCGCGTTGAAGCGGTTAGAGATCCTTCGATGGTGATGCATCCAGCCAAACTTTCACAGTGGGCGTATGAGCTTCAAAAAAAAAGGACCAGGGTTGTAGTGGATCAAAATGGTGACATTCTATCATCCAAGTCATTAGACCAGTTTAGTATTGAAACCCATGGTTTTGCAGGTTCCCTCATTTCAAGACAACCTACGCCTTTGCTTTTCCAACCACCGAAAGAAAACACTAGCCACCAAACTGCTGCGTTTTATCCCGCGTGACCCAACTTAGTGGGACGAATGGGCGTGTCTGGAAACTCCAAAAACTAGTGTTTAATTTAATACAGAAAATGATGATAAACTATGGACTATGGAATCTTTTGTTACCCCAATTTTCAGACACACCCATATGGGACATGAATATAATATCTATCTATTAATCTATTAATCTATTAATCTATCTATCTATCTATCTATCTATCTATCTATCTATCTATCTATCTTGCTTACAATCCACCAAGTGGTGGTAACCGTGTTCACCTCTCCCTACATAGAAGAACTGAAGCAAAAACAAATCAAGGCATGATGATCCCTAGTTTACTGTGGTGAAGCCCCACAAGAGCTGATAAGAGTAAAACAGAGAACCCTGAACAAACCAGAAGTTGCTTGTTCCTCTCATTACCTCCCATTCACCAACATCACCAACAATAAGAACTCACCAATGCTTCGCATTTGTGTGCGTAAAAATTCACCCACCGGCCACCAACATCACCGACTACCCAAACTATCCTCGAAGAGGTCCTAGGAGCAGTTGCTAACCCGCGCCAGCGCCACAATCTCCGGAGCACCCGCCATGCCAATCAGCGGCTCGACGAGCAAATCCATGGCGACCAGCGCTGTCATGGCCAACGGAAGGGCTAAATCACCTTGGGATTGTCATCTTTCCCCACTTTTTCCGAATGCATTTCATCATTTCCTGTTTTTTTTTTGGGGCCAAGAACATGGTAAAACCAATGCGAAATACTGGTAGTTCAATTCAAACGAGTCTGAGCACGCAAGAATCTTGGTGTGAATGATTTTCGTTCGCCAACAGGATGATCATTCATTTCCAGCAGCTTGAGGTTCAAGTCCACGTCCAGGACGGTGAGAGGCGCCATGTGAACATCACCCAACTGTTGCGACTACCATCTTCAAAAGCTGATGCTTCAAAAGGATGATATCATGTGATACCCTCCGGTGTCATCATTGCCGTGGCAAGCTGGGAAATCCCCGAAGCCTCAATGGAGGTTTTGATGGGAAAATAACCGAACTAAGTAGTGGATTTTCCAGCCATGTTTGATGACTCCACAGGGTATCAATGACCAATCTTCACCAATAAACTAAAAGGTGAGTGTCTAATGTTCAGAAAATGTAACTGGAAAATGCATCTCGCGAAGATGCAACCTAGAGAATGGAGCCACATTGCTTTGGCGCAACTCCTGCAAGGAAAAACAAAGCAATTCCTACGAAGATCTACGAAGACAATGGGTTACCGGAGGGTAACTCCCCTATTAACCAGTATTAAATGAAATGTTTCTCTATGTTTCTCTATTTTTTGGGGGCACCTTCAAGGTTAGAAATGCTCCCAAGAGATCTATCTAAACATTTGGATATCACAAAAAACGGCGTCCGAAAACTTGGAAACATCTGAACTTTAACAGTAGACATGTTAACATTTCACGTGGATATGATTTCAAATCTATTGACAACCAATTCTATCTCATGTCTTTTTCAATGTTCTCTGGAGGTACCCTGTTTTCAGACAAAGCTGTGCAACTTGTTCCACGGTTTGCAAAAAGTAGTGAATTGCTAATTACCAGGTCCAGGTTCCCTCTGGTAATCCAACCAAGCAGTCATCGCTCGCCAATGTCAATCCGTGTGAAACTTCACTGCTGGTGCTGTGTGTGTTGCAAAGTTGGACTAGAAAAGGTGTTTTTTTCCAAAGAAGAATGCAAACACAGCCCAACAGTTCTTGTGATTAAATCAACTTTCTCGTTCTATATGTTTGCCTGCTGAACGCTTAAGTCTTTCGGATAGCTAACTCCTTCCTAATTCGGGTTGATAAAAACATAATGTGGTAAATCCAATCATAAACCATGCCCAAAATGACCGTAAATGGGTGGGATAAACCATCCCCAAATGGTAGCTTTATGGCATTGGCTTTCCCACCTTACTGAATCTGTTAAGACATCCCGACCATTCGTCCGCCCAACCGCCAATCCCATGGCTCGCCTCAGCGTTGTGAAGGACCACGCCCAAGATCACCCGGTCCTCGTCCCAGATTGCTCTCCAAAAAATGACTAGATTCAGATCCAATGCTAAATCACGGATTCTGGGTGGGTATTGAATACTAAGGGGAACGGATTGTGTGTGAACTATCTTTCAAACATGGTTTGACTATGTTTTACTCCAAGTTTACGCAGCGATAGCCACTGAAATGATTGGACAAACCATTCTCAATCCTGCAGCGCCACTGCCAGGGCCTATGTTGGGTGGGACGATGGCAAATTTCAACTGTATCCAAAGATCTTTTTGGGGGAGGTTGATTCTCAGGGTCAAAGTGTCGGGGGATGTTAGGGTCCCATACCCTGAAGCTTCGTAGAAAGTTCTAAATACCTCGTGTCTCTTCAGGTCAGACATTTCTCCTGGAATGTGATGTCTATAGCACCCATAATAAAGGTGTATATGATGAACACACCACCCAAAATTCTTTTTGTATGGGGCCTAAATAGCTTAAATCATATGAAAGTAGTCAAATCTTGAGGGCACCCGATATTTCCCTTATATATCCGTATACATTTTCCGGAAGTTCATCTGATCTTTCGGCTGCAGGATGTCTGAGGGTCGGACGTTGGGATTTTGCAACCTGAAGCCAGGTTGCAACGCACATCATTTGAATCCTGAGGACCCTCCAGGGTCGAAGAACTGCCATAAGTTAGGGTTGATGGTACTTCATACCTTCCATATCCTTCCAAAAAAATGTGGCCTTGGGGGTTCAAGGGCCATCTGAGATCTGCGCCCACCCAAACCAGTGGTGTTCTGGAGGGTATCATGCAGATATCCATTGCCAGGTCAGATTTCAGGAGGCTTATCACCAAGAAATGCTGGTGTTGAGCACTGAAAATGGTGACTCAACCATACTCAACCAGAAAAAACATGATAAATGTGGGGATGGCAACTAGACACATCTGGAACTTCCGCAAAAATTGCACTAAAAATTAGGTTTGCACCAACCAAACATATGAAACATCGATCAAGTTCGGAGGATGTTCAAATCTGAGGCTTAGGCATTAGCCCTGGTCGGGCTCCACCTGATGGAGCATCCATTGGAGGTGTTCCGGCTGGAAAATGAGCTGCAATTCTGGTGAGTTGTCCATATCCATGTCAATTGACTCAAGAAATCCAAGGAAGTATGAACTATAGTGACTATATATATATATATCTCTCTCTCTCTCTCTCTCTCTGTGCAATCAGATACGGTATAATATGTTTCCCACCTTTTGAAGTGGCTTGAAACATCTTCAGGTCCACGGCTTGGCCTGACAGCGCCTCCAAAATCACGGCGCGGAGCCGGGGTTTCAAATCTCTCCTGCAGTTGCCGTTTTTTTTGGCATGGATATATCGTCTGGTAATGGTAATCAAACGTGGTTGGTTGGGAAATACCCGAACTATCTGGAAGCTGTAGTGGGAAAATCATCTCCATAGGGTATGATGAGGAGTATATAACATTATCTAACATGATCTAACTCGCCAACAATATCATATTTGATGATTTCTGGGCTTGTCATGGTTTTTCTGAACATGTGGGGCATAAAAAGCAACCATAGTAGATAACCAAAACCCAAAGTCAATAATGTCCGCAACATCTGGAGGCTTGGGTAAAGGTTGAAACCCATCGCCACCGCTCTGATGATTGATCATGATGATACCCTCTGGGTAGTTAACCCAGCTATGTAAAATCATCATTCTTGATAAGGAAAGCACCACGAATCATCTATTTCCGTGGGCCATTTTCCAGTTCGCAAACTGTTAGTCATTCCCAGAGGGTCATAGATGGCTATGGATCCATCCTCCCTGATGAACGTTGCCATGGCAGTTCTGGCGCTCCTAAGCTCCGGTGCTTGAAACGCTTCGGGTGCTTCGTGAAGGGCTTCCTCAACGATGTCATGCACCAGCCTGACGACATTGTATACATCACTACAGCAATTGGACATAATTAAATCAATTAGCAGTAAAAATGCTAACTATATTCAATTATTGTTGTTTTATGTCACTTTTACTTGCTACAATAATGGACTCCATTGCGTTGTATCTATTGGAAGGTTATTGTTTGTTTTCCTGAAGGCATCACGGCCAACGTGCCTGTGTCTGCCGATTTTATCCCACAACGTTCCATTCATCAACCAAGATAACCGATGCACTCACAACAAATCCATGATTCTTCCTCTATATTTATATAAAACATTTCTTGGTTCAAATTGAATTTCATGAGATGAACAAATTGGATTCCATGGCTGCCGGGATTCACTATCAACAAAAATCCACTAAAAAAACAAGTTCACCAAGTTACAAACCATCAAAAGTAATTAGTTTCTGTATCATTGGATTGGTTTAAGGGAAAATTTACAGGAAAACCCTATATTTATATAATTGTATATACATATATATATATATATCATGGGAAAATCCATGGTTTCTTGTAGATTTCCCCTTAAACCAATCCAGTTACCAAAAAAACTGGAGATTTCTATGGGATCTCCATGGCCGGTTCCCCTTCCGGCCGGTTCCCCCCAGGCTGTTTGGCGCCCCCACGGTGTGACCGGGTAGCGCCGATCGATCTCGGCCCACAAGGTGCTGCCTTGGAGCTCCGCGCCGCGGAAAACGGGCCCGTTGGAGAGATGTACTGCATGGATATCTTAAAAGATCTTAAAACACTATATCCATTATATATCTAACTACAGACTTTGTCAAATAGGCATGTAAACATCTAAATAACATGTCTTAAATTGACACACACACACACACACACACATATATATATATAATATTATGATATATTATGTGTTTTATAAATCTCCTATAGTCGTTACATCATGTTACATCTACAGTTGCAGAAATATGGACAGAGAGCGAGAGGGTTGTGCAAACCCATCCCTAGCAAACCAATGGTTATATACAAGCGCGGCCAACTATGAGGCATCACTTTATAGATGGGTTGAAATGGAAGATTTGTTCTCTCTCTCTCTCTGTATCTATGCCATTGTTTTGGATTAACTCACAACTCGCCGAGGTGTAGCAAGTTAGGGCTGGTGAGCTCCCTTACATATTGCGGCTTCGGCAACCCTTCGTCAAGTTATACCTGGCAAACACCAGATTTTTTGGGTTACACAATTCGTAGAAAGTCCCATTTCACCTGAGGTAACTAAGTGTGAAAGCTTTAACTTCCTATCCACCCCCAGCCTCTCCATGCAGCACCCGCACCTGCAGGTTGCCTGTTGCGATTGAACGGCCAACATGCCCATCAAAGAAGTATATAGCTGGTTGGCAGCTGGCCGTTTCAATCACCGTGGAACACATCAACAATATCAATGGTACTGCAGATTTGCCCTTTTTTGTCATGAGAAAAGCATCAACAATTGCCGCCCAAGATCAACCAATCACCTGAAAGTCTCACAATATGTTTTTTCTTAAAGTGGGTGATCCCCAAGTCATTTGGATGATTTGAGGGTACCCCCATGACGTAGGAAACCCCGATATAGAACCCACAGGCCTCTGGGGCTGGCAGGGCAAGGGCACTTGCATCGATCCACCTTAGAAACGAACGACTTTGCATGGCGAGCTCGTGGATACCCCAGAATAGCTAGATATGGGTTAGTCTGAAAATAGGGTACAGTACCCTAAATTCCAACGGATTATCATAACATTCCCTATTACAATGGCCGTCTGAGGGTATCCCCTGATTTTCAGGTAAACCCGCAAACCCATATGGGCACATGCTCCATCAAAATGACGAATTCGATGCAATTGAAGCCCAACCCAATTTCCAAATGCCACAATTTGACCAGGATTAGTCAATGCAGGGAATCAATGACCCAGGAACGCAAACCAACGAATGCCCATCCAAACGCAGCTCCGCTGTTGGAACGTCAGCTGTTCAAGAACACTGTATATAATAATTGGGATTGCTACCCTTTGGTAATTGAACATAGCTTTGGAATGTTTTGGGAAATCACCATTTTCAACAGGTTTACTATCTATAAATGGTCCGTTTTCCCTGGCTATGTTAGTTTACCAGAGGGTACACCATTCACGGGAATGGAACACGACACGAGGAAGAAACGCACGTAATATCCCAAGACAGGTCCAGTCAGCAGCTTTGTTTCCTTTTCATATCACATGTGGAAAAAGAATCTGCCCCTACTGCTGGTCACCATACCAGACCCCATCCTCATTCAGCCATGCAACACATTACCACTTGGCGGTACCTGAGTGAACCCCGTGGCAAAACTATGCAGCTGGGTTGCCGCAAGACTCAGCCCTGGCCATGTCAACATCCATTTCAAAGGCAATTTATTCAAACCCTGAAGGCATGGTGGGTCATGCAATATATGCATATTCTTCTCTCCCTCTATCTGCCGGTTCATTAGTTGACAAGCATGAGCTGAACAAAACATCCGCAATGACATCCCCTGTACAGTTTTTTGGGGAGTTGGAAGAGAACGGGAGGGATACCTTTGGGGAAACGCCTTAAAAAGACCCTTACAGGGGAAGGCGAAAGGTACGCCTAGTGGGATAAAAACCGTAGATATATCAACTACTAATTCTTTCTCCCCATGGAACTCCGGGTAGGCACACCTTTCCGGAAATCGTTTCCGCAGCTAAATAATGGAATTTCATGCAACCTTTAAGATTTACCACAACCTCAAAACTACCCATCCCAAAACGAAAGTAGTCTTCCAACTCCCTCTCTGGCAAGGTCTATGTTAGTTCCCAGCGTCGGAGCAGCGAATTGGAAGCCCGATGCAGAGGGTGCGCCTGGGTTTGGTGGAAATCACTCAGTAAAAGAGCAATTCAAAAGGGGACATATGAAATACCTTCTGATTAAGTGTGGGTCATGAAGATTGGAAGTACCTTATAGCATTGTATAATAATTGCTCCACTTGAGTTCCACCAATTATTACTGTTTTTTGGTGTTTTGTTGGGTCGATGCTTTGGCCTGAAATCCTCTTCCCTTTAGGTTTGGGTTTCCCGGTTTCCCAGGATCCCGAATATAATCACCCGCAACTTTGACATGGAAAACATGGGGATTCAGCCAACCGCCCCGAAGCTGACCCCCAATAATTTTGAGTTTATTGAAGGCATCAACAATAAGTGTCGTTGAATTGATTAAGATTGATTGCGGAGGCAAAAAAAAATGGTACGAAAAAATGACAGGAAAACTCACAAAGATTTTATTGAGCCAGCGCAGTGGTGTACAGTTTCGACGTCATTTTCGTGAAGCGCTCTGCTCCAAGTCTGCGCTCCATTGAATCCATGAGACGCACGCGCAGAATTGCGCGGCAAGCAATGCACTAACTGCCACAGGCCCCCAAAACAAACACGATATTTATTTCATGGAAATCTCCGTGTTCACCAGAGTTTTCAATGAATCAGTAGCATCGAATACAGTAGGGTTCTGTTGATGTCCTTCTGGGTTTCTTTAGGGATTCATTTGAGATTTGGGGGCCGATAGGGCCAATAGTTGCAAAACGATTCTGGCTCTTTTTCGAGCATCGCCACCGAGCATGGCTGGAAGGCGTACTGCACTTACCCACCTTCATGATACTCAAAGGACAAGCTGTGCGAACGGAATGTCATCTATCGAATCACTTCAATTGAACAACAAACTTACATCGATATCATTTCAGGTCAAATAACACCAAACTTAATTGGTCGATTTTTCCGCCCCAAAAAGAATCAAATAATGCTAGCTTATTCCACATATCCTCCTACACCCTTTCACGGTTGTCTCTTTTCTCCTATCTACCCAACGATGATTTACCCTCTGGTAAACTAACATAGCTATTGAAAATGGTCATTTATAGTGGATTTTCCTATAAAAAATGGTGATTTTCCATAGTTATGTTAGTTTACCAGAGGGTAAGTTCTGTTGGCACCACGGCCAGGACATATTGGAAGCGACGCCTAGCCGAGAGCGCAAGCTTTGACCACCTCATCGATCGCCTCAAATTGTGCTTCAAAAGCAGCTGGAAAGAGAAAGGGACGGAGGTCAAAGCCTTGGCGCGGAGCTCGGTGACGTATGAAACGTTAGGAGTTCGGGCGAAAAATGGGGGAAGCCAATCCCCAAAAGAAAAAGGTGTTGAAATTGAGAAATCACATCTCTATATCTGGGCATATACTCATTCACTAACCTGGAATAAGGTTTCTTCTTGGGATAATTCCCCTTGCTAACCATGATTACAGTGAGGTCACAGTGAGGTCACAGTGAGGTCACAGTGAGGTCACAGTGAGGTCACTATAATTTACTCAGAATGAATATGGGGTATTCCGAAGGTATTCCTGGACAAGAATTGGGGATCTGAGCTGCCAGAAATTGGGGATCTTAACCTTTCCCCATATGATGATTTCAACTTCCAAGAATTTTGTTTTCGTTGGCACTGATGGAGGGTACTGACCAAAAGCCATGAGAACCTACCCTCTATGTGACGAGAACTTGGGTGGGACAAGGTGTGAGTTTGTCTGGAGATTGCGACCAAGCAACGATTGTCGTCTGGCGAGTAGTTCTCTGCATGGTAGGAGGGGGTCAGAGTCGTCATCCTGAGAGCGGTGGCAATCTCCGGGAGCCACGCCAAGGAGATCCCGCCAAGAAATGGAGGTTTCCATAAATGGTACTCCAGTAGCTGGATATAATGGAAAATCCTATCAAAATGGATGATTTGGAGATACCCCTATTTCAGGAAACCTGACCTGAAATCAGGGAGTGTAACCAGGAGTCCCTGCAGCATTGGGATCAGGACTGGCGAACCTCCTACTGAGAATCGACATGTTTTTCTACTGAAATGACAATTAAATCATTAAATCTCGATAATATTAATATTGTTGTATACCCGGGTATGCCCCATTTTCAGATAAGCCTATTTATTATTTGATGATGATTGAAACATATTGAAACCACTAACCAGATCGGGTCTCGGCCACTCATTATTCGGGTCGGTTGTGGTAGTTAGTGCATCATACACGCCAACAAAAACTCTCTTCCCAGGGTACTTTTTGGAGCTTCACTGGATGAACTTCATAACTTTCTATGACCTACTGGCTGCCGCCATCCGGGGCCTATTTTTTTGTGAGCAGCCCCTCTCTTGGACATTGGAACTGGACAGTTCACCCTTCATCTGGAAGGTGGACATCTTAGCTCCTCAAGTGCTCTGCCAAGCATCTTATGTCGATTGATCGCATTATAGAAGAAAAAGTCCTTCACCTGCAATTGCGCAACAAATCACAATAGCCAGTCTGGGGATAGCTGTCACATGGCCCAAGTTCGTGCAGTTTCCATTCGGGAAGTCAATGGTGTGCTACGTACCAACTCTACTATACTAAAATCATCCGACTATACAAATGGGATCAAATGGGTTTCCATAGCACACTGTCTAATTGCAAGAGGGTCAGTTTGGAGATCAGGAACGTTGCCTTACACTTCCACTTTTGGATCCCATATACAGTAGTAGCTGAATCAGGACCAGCCAAACCTCATCCATCAATATCCATTCTACAGTTTGGCATCCTGGTACCATGGTTCTCAACTAATTTTAGCAACCCCTCCAGAAACAATAGGAAAGTACACGATTTCCGTCGGATTCTACTTGTCTATCTTTTCCGGGCTTATCCGCTGGTAATTTAATATCATAGCTGCGGAAAACAACAATATGTCATAGGTAAATCATCATAAATCATCATACCTTATCGCAAATCATTCATAAATGTGTAAATGTGCCATGCTCAATAGCTTCTGTCAGATAACCAAAGCCTACAAGGTGCCACCCACATGGTGCATGTGTCGGCACCGTCCGCCATGGTCCGCCTTCTGTGCCACTTTTTCATCAAAGGTCTTGGGCTGGACCTTCACCCGGATGGAGGGTGTGATGGCCTTATCGTTGTCCTGCGACAGGGGACATAGAAAAAAGCCACCGCTTGGCATCTTGTAGGAGATACCCCCACAGAAACAAAAACAATGAAGAATTGAGCATGGAATATTTGGCTATACATCCGGACAATGGCATTTGGGGGATGACTCCGAAGTCGGACCCAGGTCGACCCGTTTCCCTCTGAAGTTGTCCGGAGAGCCCCATCTGCCCCAGCTGTCCTGGGGACCTGTCCATTCGGCGGTCTTGTGGGACCAAAGCTGCCGCAACTTCAGAAAGGTGGAGAGTGGGCCACACTTCTCCACCTCCAGGGGCTGAGATTTTTGCGAAGCCCCTGGGATGGTTTCTGCAAGATCCACTATCAATCACCAGAATCATATAAATAAAAGCGGTCCATAGCAACTTGGAGTCTTTAGAGATAATAATGAAGAATGACGTATCATGAACATACAGTATACCATGCAGTATATTATTGATTTCAATTATGGTCCATGGCAACGATTTTCCTAGGTCCTATCCCATTCATGAACCAATCAACCACGGTTGCCGTGTCACACACCCAAAATTTCCCCAAAGGCCTCTTTGCGGTCGGTCATTGCTTCGGTTTCAAGAATAGTAATTAACCCCAAGAAGAAGATTTAGAAAACAAGAATAACCACTATTCTAGTATAGGAATTTACTAATAGTTGTTCAAACAAACACCCAGCATCACCACACACACCATCGTTTGAGCACACCCTGAACCATCCTATACCGCATTCTCCCTTGGAGAATTGTGTTAGCCAAGGGGCCAAAGGGCCAAATGATTTCAAATGAGAGGTTCAATAGAAATAAACCATTGATTTTATAGGTAATACAACAAACATATAGAAAACATGAGAAGAAACACATAGAAACACCAATTGCCAATATCCACCAATGAAAGAAACGATGTGCTTTCCATCTGCTTGCTCTGCCCAATCTTTGCTATCCATTCATTGCAAAATCACAGTGCCCAAAGAAACCTTCCGCAAGTGCCCCAGGTCGCCGAGCTCATCCTTAAAACGGGTTGACAGGGTGAACGGTTGATTCAAGACGTCCAGTCTTAAGGCCCTTTTCTGTTTTGATGCTGGCCGTGGCGGATGGGAACAGACTTGAAGCATCATGTTTGGGTCCTCACCGCAGCGAGGATCAAAGCAACAAAAACTGGAAATGGCAAGAAAGTGCAGCCGAGAAACATATGACATGCCCATGTCTTTCTCATCACTTTGTTCCTCCACCTTCTTACCACCTTCCACCTGATGGGGGAGATGAGAGAAACGATGCGGGCTGAGAAAAAAAAGGTGGCTCATGAAGAAAAAGAGCAATCAAACATGCAATTCAATGCAGTTCAATGCGATTCACAACTACATATATAGTGTGATTTTTTTTGGAACAATTGATGATTGGCGTTGATGTTTGTACATGCCCAAAATGCATCGCCAATCTTAGATACCCTGCAAAAAGAATGCTAGCCGGCTGGTTAGTACATATTTGGATTTATAGCAAAATATCCATGCAGTCAATGCAGGAAAATCAGCACCCAAGATGTCATTCGGACAGCGGAGCATGGCAATGGATCCATTTTTTTTCCACGCTCGATGCGTTGATTTTGGCACATCACCGACGCTGATCCATCTCTTCCGAGCGAATCCGTTGGATGTAGCGAAAAGCTGGGGTCACCTCCTCCTCCTGCCGGATGTTTGGCTGAGCGGTGGTTTCAACCCCTCAAAACTTATAGTCTATAGTCAATTTCTGCACTTATCCCGGGTAAGAATGCCCCGACAATTCCCCAAACCTTCCCACCTTCCAGAGCACCAAAGGGGCATCCGCCAAGTCACAAGTGATCTCAAAAACCCATTTGACTGTAGAAATCCATCGATATCCACAGCTTCAACCCTAGTGAGAACCCAGCGACCACCTTTACGGGAATCGATCCCCCAGGTGCCCTCTGGTTACGAATTAGCTAAGTTGACTTTTGACTTGGTTAAGTACTTGGTGAACCATTGTTGATATATCTATAGTTACTACGGTCAATGGCTTCCAAACCAACAGTTCCATCACTGGGCAACCCCCCCATCATCCCCATCTCCTTGCCCCGGTTCTGATCCGGATGCAGCCGCCGTACCAGGCGCCTCAGGACCTGCCTCCGCGCCGTCGAGGAGCCCCCGGCCTCGGCCAGCTCCCGCTGCACCTTCTCCAAGATCTCAGCGGCGGGGCTGCCTGGGGGCGCGTCCTGCAGGATGTTCTACGTGAATCCAGTTGGGTGGGACTGCCAGTCGTCAACTAAAGCCACTATCAAACAAGAACTTGTTGATTAATGTTGGCATTTAAGCATTCTGGGATTAGCATGTAGTAGTGCCAAAGAGGTTAACAGATGTTTTTGTTTAAACCCAACATGAAGGGTCTGTTAGTCACAAAGCAGGTCCTCCACGTATTGCTTCTCTGGAGGAACATAGAAAGAGCCATAGAAATCGCGCTGTGTCTCTCCACGTGGTCCCCGATAGATTCGAGGGTCCGGTGGCATCTCGAAACCTTGGGGACTTGGGGATGACGGGGGACCGATGTCACTTGGGATCATCATCCCTGGAATCCCAGGTAGAATGGACAGTCAAACATACGTGAAGCCGTTTGTCCCACCTTTTTTCATCTTGGTCAGGTGAGCTTTGGGATTGTCATTTGGGATAGCCAACAAGAAAGTGTAGAGGTTTTCCAACAGATAGAGGACCCCGACGTGGACGATAAGCCCCTTTATATGAAGTAAGTTGTTGCAAAGTTGGGCTATAACCCATGTAGAAATTTAGAAATTGGAGAAACACAGGCAGGGGACTTACTAAAGAACCACGATTATCAACCAATTAGCACTTGGGATCCTCCTCCCACTACCAAAAAACACATTTAGCCTCCCCTTCTTGGAAGCTGGATCCCCCACTGCAATGAAAAGAAACCACCGGGCACGAAGAGCCTTGCAGCCGACGACAGGAACTCTGATGAGCGTTTCAAAGAGTTCCTTGGGATTTTGGGGCGCTGGGGCATGGGTGAATTGCTGGAGCAGTGCCTAACTGCCCATGAAATCCAGGGACTCAAGCACAAAGAATTGGGATGTTCAAACCTCTGGTAGGTGATGATGGAACTAAAGCATGGGGTGTCGGTGTCAACCCAAAATCATATACTAATCAGATGCAAACCTGCGAATGGGCTCCAAGACACTATAAAGAAATTCTGCGAAATCAAGATTAAACCATGTTCCAATTTTGGAAATTAACATCACCATGAAGAACCAACCATTTCTGCAAAGAAAAATCAAATATGGGGATTCAACTGCACCTCCCACAGGTGACCTAGCAATAACAAATGACAACTGGTGAAGAAGCCCTTATACATATATAGATATCAATCATAATATGATATAACATATATATATATATATAAGTAGCTGTTGCTGGTTCATGAATCCAAACATTGAGGGTGATTGAATCCCCATGGTGCTCGGTTTGACCCATGTTGTAACAAACCCATGGCCAAATATCCTATGAAATACTCAGTAAACTAGTAAACCATCACCAGTTCATTGAAACAAAACCATATTTGGCTGTAAAGTCCCCAGCATGAATTCCTTGAACATGAAACATCATTGAACCACCATTTGCATCCATTTGTTAATTTGTTAATAAGACTCCCATCTATTTGCCCTTAAAGTTCCAAACAATGAATCAGTCCTCCAAGCTGCACTACTTCACCCCCACTCAACTTGTCCGCCACGTCGGCCAGGTTTTTGGACAAACGTCCTGGGTTCCAATGGCCCCAATGGGTGAAAGGGAGTCGATTGGGATCATCTCGAACAGGGCTGAAAGATGGTTGAAGATAAACCAACCAGCTCGTGGTGAAAAAAAACAGGTCTGTCCTGAGTCCTGCCTCCCAACCGCCTGGCCTCAAATCCATTCAAATCCTAGCCATTTCATAAGGATGTCAGCCAGTTTGAAACCCAGGTTGTCCAGAAGAGTCTTTCCACTTGGGGTTTGCTTTTTCTCCACGTTGAATTGTCATTCAAGCGGCTTCCGCTATTGAACATCGTGATGCCTGATAAAATGCTGGCCAGTGTAAGATCATCTGCCGATGCTTATTTGGAACTGACGAGCGGAAAAAAATGTTGGTGTTTCCCAGAAAAGAGGCACTCCAAATCTAATTAGACAATTTTAGATAATTTTAGTATCTTTTGACAACCCCACCCACCTATAGTAATACTAAAGACCCCCATTGAAAGGTCCAAAATATCTGCACCTCCCCTACTAAACCATTGTTTCTGGGAGCTGTTTCATATAAATCACATTAAATCACCATCAATCACCAATTAACCAATATTAACCATCAACCACTGCTAACCAGTACTAGCTCGAGCGGGGAAGGGATTGAAAACTCTCGGGGAAAGCCACCCCTCTCTGTCAAATACCCAGGTGCTGAGGGAATTCTTGGCTCTTTGCCATTCACAGCTTGGCATTGCTTCCTCGTAGGCAAAGAGGTCCTGGTAGTTTCCAAGCTGCAGGACGTAGGTGGTGCGAATGGACGGCCTCTGTATCAACCATGTTTAAGTATGTGTAAGTATGGTTTATGGTGGATATATCATGATATAATTATCTATAGTTAGTATGGTTTGTAAACAAACTTGTGAGCTCATAACTACGGAACATCATCATGTTTGATAGGTAAATCATCTCTAAAGAGTCAAATTTCAATAGCTATCTTGGTGTACTGGAGGGTATATCAACCAAGACAGGGAGATGTTTCCCGCCATGAAACAGATATGTGTGGGGCATCGAACCAATAACAAAACTGAAGGGATTAGGCAATAATGCTCCGGGGGAATGTATCGTAATATACCCTCTGGTTGCAGTTCAATAGATTTGAAATCTTTAACCCGGGAAGGTCTCCAACGGCCGCCACTTTAAAAGCCCAAGCAACGACTAAGCCCTGCATACATGCGGGCGGCAGGAAGCCTTCGCTGGAAACCGCCGCCACCTGCAAGGTGGGGCTTGGTTAAGTTGGTTTAAACGATTAAACATGGTTGCACTAAACCCCAACATAGCCCAACTACGGTTTTTTCTTTTTTTCTGAAAATCACTGGCTTAACAGCTTAGCAAGTGGCCAAGGATTAATTGGTGTTTTTTGCCCAGTGGCTTGGTAATTGACAGATCAGTCCAAAAGGGATCACACCACGCAGTTTCACCAAAACTGCGCAGCCTACTTGTAAACTGAGGGTCTATTATTGGCCCTGAGTGAACATCATATATTTGGTAGTTGCATTGCTAATGTTTCTGAAAAGGCTACACGTAAATCTGCCAAAAGAGCATCAGGAGCCAACCAACCCTATACAACTCGCCCAAACTGCCCAAAACAAAGCTTCAATCAAAAAATACTAATTAGTAAGGTAGCTACGGACACTTGCCCCATTTAGTTCGATGATTCGCCTCTTTACAATGATTCCCAGAGGGTCAAGAAATAGCTTCAACCCCTGAAGAATAGTCAAATTATCCCATTTCTACGGTTGAACATCTATCAAGCCAGGCTTAAAACCAGCCGCCGAAGAACACCTACTTGGAGGATCCACTTGTGTTTACCAAGCCTATAGTACTGTAAGTCCCCATCCAGTGGGGGGTATCCCAAAAAAAAAGTGGGTGAACTGAACCCACAAACACTGACCACTTGGCTCAGTCATTAAGTAGGATCATCCTCCAACTCCAAGTGACGACCCCCAACCTCCAGTTCGCCCATGGCACTCTCCCAATCCTCATCCAGCATCATATCTGCCGCATTTCGCAAGGCCAAACCCGCAGCTCCTAGGCCCTGCGGGGAGAACTTTCGCACGTCGAGAGCGGAGAGGGGGGCTGAGGCGGCCAAGAGGGCGCTGACTTCCAGCAGTTCCTGGGGGGACGGGGCGGATTTTTCATGACATCATCGACAATTCACCCAGCAAAAATGATGATTTACTGGTGATTTAACAGTGATTCACCAGTAGGGGAGACTCAATTTCTGCACTCAAATGTTCCCAGGCGCATCCAAATTGCTCACGGACAAACAGCCAACCAGGGGAAAACACCAAGCACCTGTTGATTTGCCCGCTTCTATTGAATTATTGGCTACATCCCCCTCATGTGGTAGTCAATCCCCATTCTTGTTGGGAACCACCCCATATCTCGTGGAATGACCATCCACTATACAAAAAATAACGCCCCTGTGATTGTTGGTCATCATCTCATTCTTGGTCGGTCAGATATTCCAAAAAACCTCTGATACCTCTCCATCCCATGTACTGTCTGTTGGTTTTCCTTTGGGCCAAATACACGTGCAGATTTACAATTGTTAACATGTGTTGGTTCATATAATATGGAGGTTTCCTCAAATGGGGGTACCCCTGAATCAATTTTCATAGGATTAACCATTATAAATTATAAGTTATAAATCATCCATTTTGGGGCACCCCCATTGATGGAAAGCCCCCTAAACATGCCCAACTGGTCATGGTCAATTCTTCTGGGAGAACTCGCGCACCTGTTTTCCGGCCATTCACCAGCCCAGCTCAAGGTACGTCTGCTGCAGCCCAAAGATTTCGGCCCAACGCCACCAGCAGATCCTCGCTCTCTTCGGTCGAAAGCTCGCCTGGTGCAAAGTGATGGCCCAGTTTGTTGGCTAAGTTATGTATAACTGGACAAACAAAAGTTGAAAAGGTGAGTGGATTAAACTATCTAATAGCTAAACCAAGTATATATCTACTGTGATTATGCATGCATACTTGGATTTCACGGGATTGTAAGTACAGAAACCATCAGAACTGGGGGTGCACCACCTTCAATGTCTTTTTGAATCTGGCCCTCCTGGTTGCGGAATCTGCTGCTAACACTCAAACTGAGAGTGGGGTCATGTTGATTCCCCGAAACTGTCTGAGATTTGGCTGAGCAAACTTCCAGAAATCACCCCGACTTATGGGGCTAGTCCAGATACAAGAAAATCAAGAAAGAGCACGACATAAACAAAGAACTTTGAAACATGTTGAAACCAAATGACCTTCCTTCAACTGCCCTGCCTTGCCTTCAGCGATCCTGCGGCCCATCCGAGGACTCCGTGGACAGTGAAGTTCCAACCCACAGAAGCTGGCTGCCCAGAGGCTGCTCCATGCGACCCAGGCGGCTAGAAGATGGCGCCATGGGGCCATGCCAGTTGTGGGGACAGCAACGCCCATGGTTGGCCCAAGTCTGGATGTGAAGGTTAACCTGTGAACTACTTCGGGCGTGGGTCTGTTTCTGAAATAGGGATGAAGACAAATTCCGAGGGAACTAGTTTGCAGCGCACGTCTATCTGCAACACGATGCGGCCAATGGATTGGTTATGATCGACAAATCCTCTCTATAGAACATTTATGGGTAGGAAATGGTAGGAATAGAAATCGGATGTAGCCTCAGAATCCGTTAGGCCCGAAGATGTCGCTGATTCTCGAGTTTGGAAATGAACGATTTCACACTAGACTTTGCTTCAAATTGACACTGCTGGCCTGAAATATGTGCAAGTCTGGTTGGAGGTGCGCTCCAACAATCTAGCCTGGCAAGGGGATATTCTCCATGTTCATTGTTTACTTCATCCATCTCCATGTTGGATTCCATGACTTCGCGCTGAATCACATGTTCTTCATGTTCTGATGTAAGAAGCTGCGGGCAAACAGACCCTGTGATTTTCGGCAAAACAGTCAATGGATTGGGCTGTTTAGATATGACCCTTGAATCACATCTGGAAAACTGGGATCTGCCCATGATATAAAACCTCCAATTATACCTATGGATGCGGAATGCAAGGTACAACATCATGATGCACTGATACATCATTCCTTCACTTGAGTCATTGGCAGTGAACCCCAACAAATAGAACAAGCTTCCAGAGGAACAATATAAACTGATAGTCCTCCCGGAAAAGATATATACAGTTAAAAGGAGACCCCCATGAAAATAGTGAAGATTCACTGTTCTATCTTTTTTGGACCTTTTTGGAGGTTACGCGCTATATCTGGGTCGTCACGTCACTTGGGATGGCCTTATCCGGTCGCAACTCTGCGGTGGGGACTGCGTTGGCCACCCTTTCCAGCTCACCTAAGATGGCCCCGGGTCGTGGCTACAGACATGAAATGGCTATCGGATTTGCTATGTTTGTATAATTTTCTATGTTTATTTTCATGTTTCTTCATTTGTCTATATGTTTCTCTATATACGTCCGGGATGTCTGGGGTACATGTTACTGGCTATTCCATAATTGGAGCGTTCGACATCCCTCTCTGTGGATCTCCGATGCTTTTGGAAGCCTCAATTTGTCGCCCCTTTTCATCAACTCCCATGATGGCTTCAGGAACCAGAAAAATGCCTTACAAGTTTACCACATCTTAAAATTACATCACAATCATCATGGTGGGATGACCCTGCGAATGGAATGTTGTCGAATTTAGATACCACGAATATCATCAGATCATCCACAACTTCCCCGCTGAGATGGTTTCGAAGTGGGGATCCACATAAGAAAACAACTAAGAATGGGACAAAGAGTGCCAAGGGTAGGTTATGGAACCTTACACGAAGTTACAAGTCATGATTTACGTCATGAGTAATGGGTTGCAGCCTGGGGCATGTCCCCTTTTTTGTTGCCCACGAGCCCACCTGATAGACACAGCATTACAAACATGAAAAGTTCACCAAAGAAAAAACATCTACCACCCGAGAAAGTCCCTTCATTTTCATTGCCCTTTCGTTGTTTACTGGATGGAAAACAGCTAAGCGTGGAGGCTTGCCTCAACAGCAGGATAGGAGCTTTCTCCAATTGTGGCCAAGAACAAACGATTGACCAATCAAACTCAGGCAGGCAGAAAGAAACTTGAGAACGTGGGGCGCCCTTGCCCGGCCAATGTCTGCGGCAAACTAACCCGTCCTGACCGTGCACAAAATCATTCCTCCAATCCCGATCGCGTTCTGCAGCAGCCGAAGTGGCCAATGCCTCTTTCTTTGGCCGCCCATATTAAGAATGCCTTCAAGTCTCTTTTGTTGATACCTCGGCCGGAAGCAAGCAAGAAACACTCTGCCCGCATGCTGCAGTGTGACACAAATACATCTGCAGGGGAACGCTGATTGAGGATTCTGGTCATGCGATTGAAACGCATATTTCACCATATGTTTATCATGTCATTTCAGGAAAATATGCATAACATAGGCAAATCAACACATCTGTAGTTGAATGATGTTTGATTATGGTTTGGACTCTTGATTTATCTTTCATGACAAGGATGATCATGAGAAGGTTTCTCCTGGATTCCAAGCCATCCGCATCACTTTTGAGGGCATTCCTCCTGCTCTTGATGCTAATGTCGCATATTTTTCTGGATTTCATACTTCAATAAGCTAACCTTGGGTACATCACATGTAAGTCCGCTTGAAGTGGGACATCTTGGAGGATCATCCCATGGAAGTGGTTCAAAACATTTCAAAACCCTACAGTTATATAGTAAGTCCCCGATGCGCGGGGTATCCCTGGTTGTCCCATTTCTACATGGGCTAAATCAATCTAAATCATATCTCCAGTTCCCACTTATTGAAGCTGAACTCTTTCACCTACCCATCACTCCAGTTGAGGCACCTCCAATGGGGTTCACATCCGCAGCGCTGCAGTCGTACTTCGTATAGTAACCGCGTAGGGCTTCATCCACATTGGCCGATCCTCCCATCGGAGCCCAGGGATGAATCCACGAAAGAAACGGGAGAAAAAGGCTGGTTTTCAATATGTAAAATGATCAGCTGTTGAAAAACACGAGTTTGAATCACCATATTCATCAGCTGGTTGAAAAACTGTTGCAATATTGTTGTAGACTCCTCGATATATTCTCCACACTGAGTTTTTAGTTTGCATTTTTATTTGTAATATTACACCTCCGATCAGGAAAAAGGGAAACCTGTGCAACTGCAGAGCAGAGTTCTCCCGTCTAAAATGGATTGACAACTTCCCGGTCATGAGAATATAGAAACTAGCAACAACTCGTTTAAAACATGTTGAAACCCCCTGCATCTATTCGGGGAAATCCAAATGGTTGTTGAATGGTCCATGAACCAACCAACCAGTGGGAAACTCACATCCATGTCATTGTATCGCCAATAATCACCATGAATCAACCATGGTTAGCCATTAATCACCATAGTTAATCCTTATTCATTAACCATCTATTAACATCTACTCGCGATCTGTAACCATAGTAAAATGATTATTAATAATTATCACTTCCAAAATCCATCCATCTCAGCTGCCCAAATTCTCCGCCCAGCTCCGCCTAGCACCAGAAGAGAGCCCCAGCCCGGCCCCGCATCGCCCTGCATAGCCTGGAGAACCGGCAGCCGGATGGTCTGAAAATAGAGGGCACCCTGCAATCAACATGCAAAAATGAAGGGTTCAATGGCAAAATCTAAAGCTACGGGGAAAAGATTGGTAAAATAATGGAAATATGTTATGTGGAAGACCCAAGGTTTCCCGGTTTCCTTAGGAAAATTATCTAGATTTCTGGTGGGTTCTGAACATCTATGTGAAGGTTTACAGGAGGGTATGCTTCCGAAATAGCTACGTGAACAGGGAACATGATGAAGAAAACAATATCAAATTTTTGGGGCATCCTATTTTCAGGCAAAGCCACATTGGCAGATACCCTCTGGCTATCTAACATAGCTATGAAAAACCACCATGTTTAATGGGTAAATCAGCAATTCGGTAGATTGTCAAAAGAGTGGAGTTTGCACCATATACAAGGCTTTCCCACAGATTTTCGTTGAAGCCGATTCCGGGAACATGGGTGCCAAGCACGAAATTGGAACTATTTTAGCATTGAGACATCCATTTCCATTGAATTCGTCAATCCATCTTTTCTTGGATGACGCTCCATCGCAATTCTGGTTTGGAGGGGGGAACCATTTTATTAAGGGCCAAGTGATGGTCTAGATGGCAGCGTACATCCGTCGCACCAGAAACCAGTCCCTACTCATGTTGAGTTCATTTTGGCTGACCTTACCTGGTCTGTAGCCCATGGCATCAGTTGCGCCATGAAATAGGCCATGACCATACCTTGGTGCTTGTGGTGGGCGGCTCCCATCTCTGACTCCCCCATAAAACCAGCATGTTTTTGGGCATAACTCAAGAATGTGGCACAACGTTGGGACCACACATTGGCAATGTTGAGCACTGAAAGCCATGAACTTTAGGTACAAGTAATAGATAGTTTCAGCCAGATTCAAAGCTTACCACAGCTTATGCGTCTAGAAACATGTTGACCCAATTCGGTTACAGTCTTCACCCCCCAAATTCATATCATGGCCAACTTCATGGAACTACTGTATATCAATCATCAGGATGCACATCCAGTGCGAGCTTCCACCTTTCCTGCCTCCAAAATTGCTGGTTGGAGGTTCTTCGCTACCCCCTCCAAAAATACGTGAAGGTCATTTGGGGACAATCATCCTATCTATCTATTTGATCCCATTTCTATGATTGCAACATATGGCACATATGGCTATAAGTCAAAACCCTGGCACCTGGTGAACATCATAAAATAGCTGGGATTTATGGATGTTCATCCCACTAAAATGGATAAAGTCAATTAAATTCATAGGTTTTGACCCACCCCCATATTTGTCCTTGAAACCTCACCTGCTACCACCAGAGGCCACCCACGATCGAATCCACCGAGGCTCGACTTCTCGCCTGAATATTCTGCAGGGCAATGTCTTCGGTGCCACTGGCGTTCCAGACCTGGGCTGTTGGGCTCGGGTTTCGGAGCAGGATCTGACGCCAGTGGAAGTGACATCTGGAATGTTATCGAACAATCTGGTAGATACATCTGGTAATTAAACATAATTGAACTAAAAAAATATAGGTATTATTAAATATAGCAACAATAACAATAAGAAAAAAAAACTATATCTATCGATATATCTGGAACATATCAAGTTCTTCCATGTCGGCCAGATGTATATCTGAAAGATATATCTGGGACAGGTATATCTATACATGGAATAATGTGGAGATACGAACCCACATGTCCTAAACGGTCCAAAATCTGACCTTCTGGCAATGGCTGTGTGGTTATGGTCTGGTTTTAGGGGCACTGCACTGACGACAAGAGGTTTCGGGAGTCACCACCCACTTGAAGGATCATCCCGCTTGACAATTACTGAGTAGCGCTTAGTAAGTCCCCATTTCATGGGTTATCCCACATATAGAGGCTTGCCAGTTACAATCAGATCCTCCAAGCAGGATCCCTTCTCCAAGATTGCATACTTCAAACCCAGTTGCACAATCGGATTTGACCTGGAGAGCAGGGGGGGCGACTGCCATTTTTGAACAGGAACATGCGTTACAAATGGGGATTTTCCATTTGCTGGGGCAGATTCTCAGAGTAAAGGGCCAACTGATGGTGCGAAAAAACAGGTCTCCAAAGATACTGGAAAATGCATCTGAAGTCCGTTGGCACAAAGTGATCAGTCCCTTATCATATCCCATTAATATGCCCTTGACATTCCATTGATTACCATCCCAAACACCATACAATGACGATTACTATCCATTAATATTCCATCATTACTGTCCCTTGCTGTCAACGAAATTGAGTGACCGGCCGTGCCTTCGACTTCTCAATCTTGGTGCCTTCAAAATGACCTAAGGAGAAGGGGAACAAGGTAAGCGCTCGGCTTCAGTGGTCAGCTGGGATCATCTTAGCCAAAAAGTTGTGATTTAATATGATTTCTACTATGGGATTTACTGGGACTTAACGGAGTTGAACCCTGGTGATCATCTTCTCATCTTTTGGGAAATTATGATTTGATGGGATTTAAATGGATTTAACCAATCGACAATTTGATGGCTATGCACCAACCAACAATGGGGATTCAAATACTTCCATATGGCTTCCCAAAATGAACTGAAACCCAATTCTCAGCCAGAATTTCTATCGGGAGGGGTTAAACATTGAGGGGAAGTTCTCTTTGAAAGCTATTGAAACCATAGGGCCGCAAGGCGGAACAAAAGCATGTGGCAACATGAAAGATAATAAATCTACACAATGTTCTTTCAAAATGAAAAAGAGCCGCCCATTTGCCATCAAATTTCTCACCATGCGGTGTCATGTGGGAATGGTCGCGTTCCCGTTCCGAGTGGGTGGGAAAGATCACACAGTTACTGACTCAGAGATTCGTTGATGATTACAAACCCTATAGTGGAAGAACATGCCCTACGGTTGGTCTGAAATTCAAGAATCATCATTTTCCCATTCAACAATGGGGCAATGTTCAACCACAAAGCTAGGATACCTAGAACTTAAATCTCTAGTTCCTAGTCATCTTCAATGTTCCCTAAAGATGTCAGATTCACCCCGTTCCCTAAGGATCCAGTTTATAAGTATAGGGAATAATAGGGATATATGGACCAACCCACTGCGTAGTCGTCGGCCTGAGCGCCCCCGGCACTGCTGAAAGACCTTGACGATTGCATCGGTTATGGGCCGAATCGCCTAGCCCCGCAGGTCCCCCACAGGCTACCCCCAGGCACGCCAAGGTCGTTCACCACAAAACAAGGTAACATCTGCAGGAAAGCTCTGAGTTTTTGATCGGCATGGGTCTGAACACAGGGTACCCAAAAAATATCAAAATCTCATGGTTCACCATTTATCATCAAGTTTCCCTATAAACCAACCCCATATGGAGAGGGGAGTTCGGCACAGCCAAGGTTCGATGGAGGTATGGTTGGCCCCCAGCTGCTTGGCCAAGTTTTCCGCCCGCGAACGGGTTTCGGAGCCACTGTGCTCCTCAGCTGCAGTCAGTCTGAATGCCGGGGGAATGGAGGAGTCCCGAAACCATGGGTTTCAATACTATTCAATACTAAAATGGTCTAGTTTGGTACCTCATTTTAGGATGAGTGCATTGTGTTTATTGCATTCCATTCTTAAATTTGATTTGCCGTGTTTTTTTTTGAGACCCCTGGTCAACATGTTTGAACTTGTTTGGGAGACATGACATGTTTTTTTTTGTGTGTGCGTGTTTTTGTTCCAAACGACATGTCTTCCCCTCAAAAGATAAACATTTAGAACTCACTGGCGATCAACAAGTTGTTCTGAATCAAGTTTTGAATGTTGCTGAGACTGCATAATAAGTACTGAATAGTGTCTTTGGGTCAATGGAACACCGGTTCCCATCAAAAATCCGGACTTCCCGCAAGAAACTCCCAATAAAGATTGATTGCCAAGGACGACCAAGTAGTATTGATTTTAGATTACATCCAGAAATCATGCTGATGCATCAATATGGCAATGGATAAAAACTCTGGTGAACATAGAAACAGCTGGCACATGGATGTTCATCCAAAAAAACCATGGTATCAATTGGTATCATAGGTTTAAACCCTCCCCATATCAGCTGATGCCAATTAACGGCTCATGATGTCAGTGTACCAGCCCTGCAACTGTGCTTCGCCAAAGCGTCAGAAGCCATGTAGCAGGTCACGAAAATCTTGCCGCACAAATCCTTTTTCAACCATGCACAGATTTTATGAACCACAATGTGGCCAGTTGTCATCTCATGAAAAAGGTGCAATCATATTTGAAAAGGTTGGTTCTTGGGAGCTAATCTGGACACCTTCCGAGATTGAGGCCACTTGTTACCTTGCGAGCCCTTTGTCCCTGGAAAACGCTCTTAAGGTCCTATGATCCTTCGTTACAAGGCCAAGAAAGGCATCTCAAGAATCATCAACTCTTGGTCTCAGAAGGTGGAGCTGTTCGGATTGACCAATGATTCCCCAAGCCTCCAGGATTTCCAGAGCATTTCCAGGATTTCCAGCCCCCATCAATCCAATCAATCTCCCATCAATCCCCACCTGCCATGACGGTGGTGTGTAGAACGGCCTTTTGGTGACCTTCCGAATGTCGGCCAGAGTGGCAGCTTTCGACCTGAAGCCGGGTTCCGGGCCGGAACGGCCGGGTGGCCAAAAGGAACGGGCAAGGTCCGGCTGAGTTTAATCATGTTTAATCCCTATGGATCCAGCCGTACCTTCTGAAGTATGACTGAGCCTAGGAATGTCTAGGATATGTTTGTGTTTTGCTTGATGATGTGTAAAGTACCTTCTCAGAAGGTACTTGGACGCATAGGGGAATGAGGATCAAATCAACTAACTGACTAAGTCTAGTTATCAAAATACAAGCAGCAGGCCACAGAAAAAGCTATTACTGACTTTTGTGTGGCATTATTTTCTTGGACGTGTTGAAGTAAGCTAGAAAGCGCCGGTCATATGATTTTCATATCTACCCAAGTCGTCCCTTCTGCTGGATTTTGGATTTCCCACCTCTCAGTCCCTTCGGTGAGTTCCTTGAAGACACGTTGGCACCTGGCGATTGGGGGGAGCTGTGTCCCTGTGGGTGTCCCAGGTGGTGTTTTGGGATAGCAACCGGGTAAGATCTCGGGAACATGAGCAAGTACTGATACTGCAACTACCACCAAAACGCATGGCGCCAATCGAATGATCTGTTGAGCCTGTAAACCATCAGAAACAACCTAGCAGAACGGACCATGACATCATGAGGGGAACTTTCCCAAACGACAGTCCGCATGCATTTGTGGATACTGTCAAGAAGGCAATGGCAGGCGGATGCACGATGGAAGATCGTTCAACATTAATTGAACCTTACCGGGGTATTATATGGGATGATCTTGATCTAAGCATATACTTTCCATTTCTACCACCATTGCGAATGCAACCCTTACCGTGCTATACACCACTTATGGTATCTTCTCACCCTGAGGCTGCCACATGATGCCCACCAGCCTGAAGGAGGGCTGTCAATGACAGGCCGTTGGATTTGGGATTCTTGAAGGATACTTGGGGATTCAGCCCTGTAAGTAGCTGGGTAATAACCATGTTACACCCCAGCTATAATGATGATTATAGAGAATATCCACAGTTGTGTATGGATTTGCTTACTGTATATTCTGGGATGCACATGCAAGCACTGAGCTGTCGGCTGTGGGGCAAATATTACTTGGCTAGGTTGTCAGGTTTGATTTCGCCGACATCCAGACTGCACTGTGGGGTTGGCATAGGTTGAATTTGGCACCTGCAAAGAAAATCACCACTATCCACTATCCAAATCTATAGCTTTCTAGCTGTACCGGGCACGGCCAGCTAGAGCAATAAGACAATTCTGGTATAGGGTCATCAATCCTATATTGGGTATAGAAATCCTCATGAAATGGATTGATGACCAGCCCCCAAGGACTGAGTATATCATAGTATATCGTCCCATGTCTGATTACAGTTGATTTTAGATCCTATTATATACCATTTATATATATATCATTTATCCTACCGACTTACCATTGCTATACTCCCATGTAATCCAACTTTTGACTCAGTTGGCTAAATATGACTTGTACATCCCACTATATCATATTATATCCCCATGATCATCCCATTCAATCCCCATGATCTAACATGATCTAACTAACTTCACCATAGCACAACAAACCAACCAACCAAGCGACCAAACCATCCAAGCAGCGCTGCAGTAGAAGAAGAATCCGCTCCACCAGAGAGGGGCAGGAAGTATCCACGCTGCCCTGAACGACGCAAATAGTCCCAAAGCCTCGGCGCTGAGGGGCCCTGAATCCATCCGAAACTCTGGATTTGTTTGAGGATTGACATCCATCTTAAACTCCTTCTGTATCTGCTTTTGGGGTTGATGGGGCAAACCCAATGCGAAGACTTTCCAAATGACCATCGGATCATCGTCCCTGGCTGCGAGGCTGTATGCTATACCAATGGCCAGTACCTTTTGGTAACTTTACCGTTTAAAAATAGAGTTTTGTTGTTTTTTAATTGCCAGGTTACCGAAAGGAAATTTGATGCAAGACCCACTTCTTGTGCGGTTAAGCAATGTTAAACGAATCAAGTGGGCTTATGTGTTATCCCCTACAAAACTGGCTGATACCAAGGTTATGAAGACCACTGGTATCCATCCCATCCCCAGGCCCATCCATCACCCATCCTGGGCCCTCGCGCCAAGCAGAAGGTCCATAAGCAATTTCCTCCATGGGTCCCTCGATCTTTGGCCTTGGAAACTGCCCACATCAATGGGCACATGGTTTTTGAGTTTTTGTTTTTTTGCGCGTGTGTGTGTGTGTGTGTGCATGTGTGCAAATCTAGCTACACACAAATAGATACATTACAGTGTATTACATTCTACTACATTGTATTACATTACATCACATTGCATTGCACAACAGAACGTTACATTGCATACTCACACACACAACACACATTAATATACGTATATATATATATACACATATAGTTTGCATGTCCAATGATATTGGATCATAAATTGATATATTTGTGCACAAAGAGGGTATATATATATATATACACAGCAACGACCGACCATTCGACCCTGCAGCATTCTTCGTGATGGTTGTGAGCCTGCTCAACTACTGCAGCATATCATCCCCTCATGGAACAGCACCGGCAAAGATATAGTATTGTCAGTTGATCACACCCGAGAGGAAACAAACCCGCTCTTTCAGGTCTGATGCTGATGATGATGGTGATGATGATGATGATGACGACGATGATGATGATGTTGATGATGATGTTGATGATGACGATGACGATGACGATGACGATGATGACGATGAAGATGATGATGATGATGATGATGATGATGATGATGATGATGATGATGATGATGATGATGATCAATCATGAAAAGGTGGAGGATATGAGGATGGACATGTCTACATAGGCCGCGGGAGGGAACCATCACACGACAAACGTTGATCACAAGTTTGTAGTCTTCAGTCAGCCGATTCACCCACTTCAAAATTGCATTCCAACTTAAAGTGCCACTTCAAGGAGAAACTGTTTGAAACAACTAATCGTCTAGTCTTCTAGTGCATTGTTTTCGTTGGGTTGCTGTTGATTTGCCACGATCCAACAGCACCTTGGACCTGATCGAATTGGATCTTCCTGTGCTTAGTTGATAGTAATTGCGGCAGCTGCACGGAGCCATCCCAACGAGCAAATCCTCCCAGCCATCACAGCAAACTCTAGGCTAATTCGACCTAAGTCGCCTAGCAACTGATTTTTATTCCATCCCATTTGATTTGGATATAAAACTATATGTATATAAATATAAATATAAATATAAATATATATATATATATTGTGTACATCCCAAACAAAGTTGGCTCCAAATTATTAAGAACCCCCCCACCGGTTTGCAAAAATCCTGGGTGAACATCACCCTCTGGTACTCAAACGTGGCTTACTGAAAATCCACCATATAGATCCATATAGATGATTTTCCGATTGAAACCTCCATTGATATGGGATATATGGGATTTTCCAGCCAGCCACGTTTGATTACTCAGAGGGTATCGCAGATACTATGTATCTGTTGAATTCAAGGTATCACCCTACACCAAGTCACTGAATGGGTTGCGACTCAGAGATACTTAAAGGTGCTGGGTGGCAACAGCAAAAGTCCACCTGGCCCAAACAAAAACTGTGGTGGGCACCAAGACACATGGTTTCAGCCTGAAACCATGGAAATTTGAGGAGAAAAACAAGGTTGATGGAGATCGAGATTCCTGTGTCTGACTGATCTTCAATATGAACATGAGGAGAGCAAAGAAATGAATCATGACAAAATCACTTGACCGACTATCTTTTTCCACTACCAGGCACAAAAAGGGAGGCCAAAGTGGAGCCCCAACCACTTGCAATTGCACCTCCACTCGGGCCACAGTAGGGGTTGAAGATGCTTGGTAGGATCGCGCAATGAAATTGGATCGCATCGATCGAACGTCGTTGAGGTTTACCGTGGCGACCTCAAATTATGGGAACAGCACTGGTCGGTGGTTAAGTGAGCCGTCCCTTTTTTTAGGTAAAAACGATCACCAAGTGGGATCACCATCTACGGGTGCAGAATAGAACATGTTTTCCAGACCAAAGACCAGACCAAGGAAGAGATGGCCTCTGTTGTGCATCATGATGCAAACTGATATGGACGCAGCTGGTAAACACTTCCGCGCTTCAAACAATTCATTCGGACGCATCAAACTCCCCCAGATCTACTCTACATATTTCCACGTGGCAATCGGAAACCTCAAATTCTAATAGCGCAATCATTTACAAAAGCGCGTTCTTCAGCCATCCGCGTTGAATTCCCACAAGGCATGCAAATGTCACATCTTGGAATGATAGATGTTTTTTTTTTTTTAAATCAATTCAACCTACATATTCCGTGCAGTTTGGAAAAAAATATGCGTGGACTTGAGGTCCATCATGTCCCTGAGTGAAACACAGCAAGTGTTCCAAACATATTCAAATGCAAAACCCAATCAAACATGAAATCGAATGGAAAACAATGGAAGAAGCGATGGTTTTTGGCATCTAGCAAACCAGAGTCGAGGCCCAACCTTACGGCATCGCCAGCGTGCGAAGCTCTACACTTTTTTTTGTCCTTCCATATTCCTTCTGAATTGCGTTTTGCCCTGTAACATAGCTATGGAAAATCACCATTGTTAGGTTAAATATCGAACAAATGGGCCATGTACATAGCAGACTGTTAAATGACCAAATTATACTGTCCCATCATTCCCATCCATGGAACATCACTGAGCCAAAAAGCAACGACCTCGATCTCATCCAGCATCCCAAACTGACTGCCTTCCGATGATCAAAGTATGGATCAACCTGTGGACCTATGGCTATGGATCAAACATGGATCAACAGTTGAGTTTGAAAAGGTTTGGGAAGATGAGATTCCTAGATATTCCTACTGGATCTGGCCACGGTTTCGTCTCTTTTAACATCAAATTCTAATTTTTAGATGGGAAAAAACTAATTAGTCATTGACCAAAGACTTTGCGATTCTTCTGGGTCAGGTTGTGGAAGAAACAATCTGGTCCCGCTGCCACTGACCGCAGTTGCTCCCATGCTTCGGCGTCCTTGAAATGACTTACTGGAGGAATGATATATTTGCAATCCCCGCCCCAGACCGTGAATAGTTCTACCATTTGCCGGCTTAAGAAAGCTTAAAGCGGGTTTACCAGGCAACTTTCATATGGGATTATTGTAAATCCTCAACCCAGGGGATAGCTTGGGCAAAACAATGAAACATCCACTGCCATGTGGGTTCCCAAACATACATCATATTTGCAACTCATCATAGTCATTTGCGGGAATTCAAACATGCACGCATTCTGGGATGCGCGACTGATATCCACCTTGTGCCAGGAGCTTTCCATTGCACCACACCATGGAGCAGCCATCGAAGTATAACCGCCCTGGCATCTTGTCGCGCTGCTGCATGTGCTGAGGGGAGGGATCTTCAGTGATGAGCATTCTACATCTTGTTTTGTGCCGTCATCCATCCTTGCATTTATGCACCACAAACATCCATAAATAGTTAACCCAGACCAGTCATAGACCAACTCCTACAAGCAAACTGTTAAGTATGGAGAACTACACTAAGCTCTGCTACTTTAACATTGCTATCAAACATGGCCATTTATGGTTGAATTACCTTTCCAGTTCGGTATGTGAGTTTATCAGAGGATAATCGCAGGGGCCATTTGCCTGGCAGCTGCGGCTGCCCTAATCTGCACCTCCATCGCCGCCTTTCACATTTGCATAGATGTACCTAGGACAATGCAGCAATCACACCTCAACAGTCCCCCTGATCCATGTTTCGGTACCTACTAAAAAGGTACAAATGTAGAGGTGGTAAATCCACCAACCACCCCTATTATCACCAGAAATGTCTCGTACAAACATGTACAAGCTCTCCAAAATTCAAGGTTTATCATTGCGTTTATCACATTTCCTTGATCCTCTTTGATGTTCTTGGAACCTCAAGGTCGCATTGCAATCACTGGAGATTTCAGCCTAGAAATGTTGGTCCACGACTGTGCTGCTGGTTTCAAGCCCAAGTTCGCCCTCAAGTCACCAATCAAAAGACTGGTTGGCTCATCCCATTCCGCACATTGCCATGATTGTCCCTGGTAATGGACAATGGAGAAAAACCCGTGAATTGAAACCACCCATCGGCTCTACTTGGTTTAATCTCCCATATTTGATGGTGACAAAATTCCCATGATTTGCCTCTAGCCACCTCCCAAAAACCAACAAACCATTCCCTAAACTGTCAACCCCCCGCACATGTTTGGACCTGGGAGATTCACCACGAATTTTCACCGAAAGTTGATCTGAGTTTGTCCTGGTGATGTTTCCCAAAGCTGCCATTGGTTCGGTCGCCACTAACCAGCCATTTGGTGGCGTGGTGAATCACCCCCGGCAGGCGCATACACCTACAACTGATGATTTGCTAGATCCCAATGGCACATAGAATGATAATCCATCGAAAAAAAAAGAAAAAAAGCTCAAAATCAGCATCATGACCAAATTTCATAGATTTGTGTGATACCAAACTTTCAGACCAATCCATTTTTTTCAGCACAGCCCCAAGCTATCCATAGCGCCAAGCTGCACCCCACCACTCTTGGAGGTAGCGCCCCGAACCAAGTCGATGCGCTTGTCAAGCTTCCTTTCTATTGGGGAAGTCGTGAAGCCGGGTGGTACATGGCAGGAAAATTTGCAGTTGCAGATGGTGTGTATATTATTATGAACTATAACTATATAACTATGTAAATATATTCAAATCTATATCTATATATATATATATATGTATGTATATGTATATGTATTTATTTATTTATTTAATTGTAAATAAATATATATATATATATATAATATGTCTGTATAACTAATGTATTTCTTGGTATTTCCGGTTGCTTAGCGAACCTCTGGAGGCTAGATATTTAGCGTTTTCGCCCTCCGAATGGGGCAAATACCCCGAGGCCATGGAGACGCGCCGAAGTGGAGGTTAGAGCTGGAAAAAACCATCGAACTAGGGAGGTGTTCCAGCTAGCCATGTTTGACTACAGGAGTGTAGATTAATGTTGGTAAAACAATAATAAACCATCCCCAAAATCATCACAGGTGATACAAACCATTCCCAAATGGGTGGTTTATTATTGTTTTACCCACATTAATTATTAATTAATTGTTTGTTATTAATTATATCTCATTATGTTCCCATACATTTGCCACCATCAACCTTTTTGTAAGGTGTTGCTAATGTGTCTTAATGGGTCATCTGTGTTAAAAGGGTTATGCTCAGAGCTTCATGAGCTATATTGCCCTCTGGAAATTCCATACGACAACGATCTCCAAATGTGTGTGACATGTCCAGTGCCAGGTAGGCTTACCATATGTGTTGAGCACCTCATCTGAAATCTGCCAGGAGTTATGTCGATTTTCCATGACTTGGATGTTTCCTAAAATGGGGAAAAACCCCAAATCATCTATTTTTATCGTGTTTTCCATTCTAAACCATCTATTTGGGTGTAGCTCCATTGATGGAAAGCCACATTTTCCATTGCCCTCCCCCGTGGGCACCTCAGCTGATGGTGACTTCCGGAACCGTTGGCGATAATTTCCACGCCTCGATGGCGTCTGGGGGTCATTCCCTGTAGGGGTTCAACAAAAGATCTGGTTGACATGTCTTTGATTGTAAGAAACATGTCCTGATTGCCAGCGGTTCCACATGGTTCAACCATCAATGGACTATCTTGTTTGTTTTTTTCGTGCTTTGGCACGCCATGGACTAGCAACTAGCCCGAAGAACCAGTCGTTGGTCAAGGGGAATGCTGGAAACAATAGGAAACTGCTACAGTACCTATAGGCCAGCAATATAGCAATACTGGTCGTCATTGAGACACAGAGAAGTCACAAAGGAAAAGTTCAATCAGGAAGCCCAACTGGTATTTTCCAAATAAGCCGTTGGGCCAATCAACTTGTGGGGTTGGTATCCGCTTCACACGTTGAAAAGCGGCTGGGACTGGGTGGGAGTCGCAAGGAAAGGGGCACATAAACAATAATGTACTATAACCATCAGAAGAAACGTTGAACATGTTTCCGAGTTGGCTAAGCCACGCGAAGGCTGCCAGACTTTTGCAGACCCTCGGGAAAAGAACACCCAAAGGGTGAAACCGCCACCCATTGCCAACCCATCACCAGTTTAAAACAGTTTAAGTAGACCCTTAAGAGCTGTTCGACATGGCTCGTCTGGAATTCATGAAATTCAAATGTAGCCTCCACAACGTCTGGTATCATCAAACATGGCTGGCTGACAAATCTGGAAAATAACGTGGACATCTGTGTATATATATATATATATGTTTACATACACAGACACATATATGGGAAATCCATCGAACCACAGTATCCGTGAGGGATTTTTTCACCGATTTTCCACCAGAGGCTCTGGGGCTATATCTTGCCTCCCATCATCTTCACCCCATCTTCACCCAGGGACCATCCAGTGCCAGCTTGATATGTGGAGCATCCGGGGTGAACAGCTCTTCGCAGGTTTCTGTGGCGAGGCAGGTGTCCTGGTAGCTGCTGGTGCAAGGTGCTGCCAGCAGTCCAGGTAAAGATCCGCTAGTGGATATCCCGTTATATATATATATATATATTTATGATAACGATATGCCATCCAACTGGAGGTGTATATATATATATATAGAGTATTCTACAGCGATTTAGAGTCTAGAATTAGGGATCCATTTGTCTGCCACTCATCCACCATAATAATCCCGACACCCACCTAAGCATCTGATAAACCAAACTGACTGGCTATAGGCACCACTTTGCAACTTAGGCTAGTTGCATTGGACCATAGATTTGGAGGGCATGTTCAATTCAAGTCGCAAATATCACAAACTATCATCTACCATCAGTGCCATCATCAACATTAAGCATCATACATGTGTGCTTTTGGCCACTCTCATGATGTGACCAAACAAAAAAAATGAATGATGCGGAATGCAGTACGACATGTCACACGAGCTCTCCACAATTGGTGCCCACCTTCGTTGAGACAGCGAAGATTCCTGAGGCTGGGTGAAAACTGATGCGGCCATGGGTGGTTGCCATGTTTTCCCCTCATAGTTCCCACGTTTCCAACTTCTCTATCTTTTTAGGGGTTGCATTGAAGGGCCACGTTCTTTGTCACAGAAAATGCAACATGATATCATTTCGAAGGCACTACCATTGATGCAACAGGATGAGAACAAAGAGCAAACCTTGCAAGAACACCAAAGACCTCTCCAGGTGCACAGGTCAAGAAATTATTGCGGCAAGTAGTTATTCAACTATTCCATGAATATCAAGCACTATGAACCATTATTAAACATGATCATTCAGCCACCAAGTGGTGAACTTTCCATGCGCAAACAGCATCTCAGCTATTTGAGAGTTGGCCGTCTCCAAGATGAGATTCTACCCTCCGGTGTCAACGTGGCTGGGTGGAAATGCCCGAACTAAATGGAGGTTTTGATGGGAAAACCATCTACAACTATGGGATTGTCCATTGCCATGGTTGATTACCGCCGGAAGGCAATTTCGAACTTGGTTGCCCTTAAGCCAATGCAACTGGTCAAATGACAACGCAACTGGGATGAGGTATATACCTCCAACTCTGTATTTCCATAGTGATTCATTGGCCAATTGGGGTTGGCAGTTCCCCGAAGAAAGTAGTTATGCATCCATAGCTGTAGGGATTATATCCCATGATTGACCATTGATAACATGCTTTTCCATGCTTAGTTGTTTACTCTTGATGTCCATAATAAACTACTATTAACAATTATTAACATTTATTAACCATCATTAACCATTATTAACCATGACTAATCAGCACTAGCCATCATTAACCACTAGTAACCAACCATGAATCATTAATCATTTTTGACCAGCCAGGACCAACCATGAATAATTAAGCATTATTAACCACTATTAACCACTAATAACTCCATAGTTCTACTGCTTTTTCTCCCCCGCCCCATGCAAACAAATCTCCAAAGGGTACTTTCGCCTGCCCTGTGATCTCTCCAATCTCGCGGGGGAGAAAATATTCTTCCAGCTCACCAAAGCCTGGCTCAAGCGAAGGTCAGGCCGCCATGGTGGTCACAGGAAGATACTAAAAGCAATATCTGGGAAATATATGGGCTAAAACCAACAAGAATGATGCAAGTACCTTCTGAGCATTTCTTGACGTATCACTTCTTAGAGCTTCAGAACCTTTTTGTGGATGTATTTGGACAAATTTGGATCCATGGGACTGGTTTTTTCCAACAAGAAATTTGGGAGCCCACAAATGCACCATGGCTGGCTTCTTTCAGTAGAGGGGGAGGCCAATTTAGACCTCCTCCGCTTTCCAATGATCACATAAGATCACCAGTTTGACATGGACCTGCCGGGGTTTTTGGGGGTTGCCACGTTAAGACGACCTCTTGATTCCTTAAACAATGTATGCAATCTTGACTCCAACTCCAACGAATAGCTGGCTACCAAGCCAGGTCCTGTACCATCCGGTAGTCAGCTCCATTGCTTGAAGGAAAATCCACCATTTTGTTCGATGATTTTCCCATTAAAGCCTCCATTTATACAAGATGTTCATGGATTGTCCATAATTGCCAAGTTTGATTACCATTCCTTTTCCCCATCCCACACCCTGCCAAATGTGTTGCATTACAGCTGCGATATGGTGCAGCTTTGGGACAGGATTTCTTGGGCGAAATCCCGCATGCCTTCAAGTACAAAGGCTCTTCTTCATGAATCATGTTTTTTGGTTGGTTCCACTTTCGTTACCGTCTTATAAACCTGGCCATGGAAATTCAATAGTTCATTTCCCATCACAGAAGATTTTACCGCCGGGCTACATCGTAGATAGCAATGGGTTATCTGCATTTCTTCCTTTAAAAAACTAGGCATAGCTAGGCAATGGGCATCAATGGGCAGTGTCTTCCAAAGGTGGTCTCCTCGGCATGAGCTGGCGAACTCGGGCCTTGTTTGCTGGGATCGATGTACCACGGTGTGAACCATCGCATCTCGCGGTAGTTGCCATCGTTCGCCAGGTAGATCTTGGGTCGGATGCCCACAATTTTGCCTCAGCATCAGGTATGAAAGATATGCTGTGTTTGATGGCTACTGATTTCGCGATTTCGACCCTGGTAACAATAGATGCGTCAATTTGAAGCATCAAGCCATCTTTCAGAATTTGAGGGAAACTCCTTAAAAGGCATGAAGTGAAGGGTCGTCCCCAACTCATGGATTGTGATGATCCCATATATATTCATGGAGTAACTCCCGAACAAATCATTAAGCGACCAGTTTATGCCATTCATATTCATATCCCCATATTATGGTTATAACCATTCAAAAACCTTTAAACCGCAGCTATTCTTATATACCATTATACATCCCATTTCAGTCAGTCCAATTAAACAAAGTTGTTGCACAGAAAACCATATCTATTACACCTAATGGTTTAATCCTATTCAAATCAGAAAATAAATGCTTAAGCATATATATAACTATAGTGTATAATTTAATTGAAAACCATGGGTTTCAAACAGAAAACAATGTATATTATATATATATAACACTCTATAATATATATATATATAGGTTTGGCCGTTGCTCGGCTCCACCGTTTTTCGAAAAGCCACGGTTCACCGCCCAAACGCGGCAGTTGTACGGCACATTCCGGTGCATCACCTCGTGGCGGTGACAACGACCTGTTGGAGGTATCAATATATGGATGGGAAGAATGTTATATAATGTGGGTAAAACAATAATAAACTATCCATTTGGGAATGGTTTATACCACCCATTTATGGTGATTTGGGGGATGGTTTATTATTGTTTTACCCACATTAATGTTAATGTTAATGTTAATGGAGGTATCAAATACATCAAATATCTATTGGAGGTTAATGTTACTTGCTTTAGGAATGTTAAGCCAGTTAAGAATGTGAAATATGTGCTTTATTCTTGTGTATTATCACCATTCTTTCATAGAGTTTAAGACTGTTTCACAATGAGACATGATGTGAAATGATGTACATCATATGATGCTTTTGCTCTGCCCAAGAAGAACAGGATCTTGATTTCTGGAATTGATGGGACGTCAATCATTCAAGATACACCTTATTGATCTTCTGCTCTGAAGACCCGGCGATGGCCTTAAATCCGGGGCCCTGATATCATCTGCAGTGTTGGTATGCAAAGTTCGCACCTGGTACCCTCTGGTAATCAAACATGGCAACTGAAAATCCCGTATAAACGGAGATTTTTCTGGGCACATCTTTTATAAACAGGTGTTTGTCATGTTTTTGTCCTATTTTTTTGAACTTTATTGAGACATACCCCAGATGGTGTCGCAAGAGGATAGAGCCGGGATATGGTCTGTGATCCATCTCCAAGTTGGGGATCCCAAGGTGCGGGAGAGTAGGTCCCCAACAGCACTTTTACACTTCAGAACCGCGGTCACCCTTTCTGACCAATCACTGACCCAAATGCATATCCACACCGGCATATTTGTGATTTCATTACCAATTTTGGGAAGTTACTGATACAATCTGATACATACTGATACACAACACCGAAGACATGCGAAATACAGCGGATGTATCAGTCAATCACAGCTCGATGCCCTTGTGACATCCTCCGGCCACGGCACTGGCATGCCAATGTCACACAGAATGCCATCAGTGACGTCACTTCTAAGAATATCTGCCATAGAGGACCAGGCATGCCTTGCTGCCAAGGCTTTGTGGCAAATCTTGGCAAACCATCCGATTTCTAGGTCAGAGTCCCCAGTTTATAGCTGGAGGGGTCGCATAAACTCAGTTACTGACCTGAACCCAGACTTCAAGGAAAGTCTTGATCTTGAAATCATGGAAAACAAGGATAAAAAAAAGGCATGGTTTCCTTCTACGGGATGTGACTGACTATCTTTCACCAATCAAAAGGAGTGGCCACATGTTCCCCTATCTCATCTTCAAGGCGGTGGTTGCACCCCATCATCCGCATTTGAGGGCGACCAGAAACATCGTCCCTCATCACTTCCCCCATCTGGAGCTGCCAGGAAGCAGGAAGGTGTCATTCTCCAGGAACCAGTCCTGCCACGGGCAGGGTGATGCTACAGTGATGTTCCCCCAGATGGAACCTCCAAAATTTTTACATGAACAGATCCAATCCTAGAGCATACTCAACCAGGGTTTCGCTTGGAGGATACTTCTCTGATATTAAAGGAAAGGGATTACATTAATTAAACCTAGCGCTGCCAACCCAATAGCAGGTTTCAGGGTTCCAGCGTTCCGGTGCATTTTTTTGGGCTCCCAGACCCAGAGGTTCAAACCCGACAGTCATTATCGTTGGGAATTGCGGTACTTCGCAACATGACGCAAGGCAACTGGAGTTGGGGTAGGAACATCGAGTTGGGTATGGATCGTAAGCCGAGTTCCCAAATAGATGGCAACTCCAGATTTGGACCATCTATGGGGCCTTGAATGGTGTGGGTAACCAATTGGTTTGGTCACGTCAGTCGATCTTGGACCTGAGTTGGCCTTCCAAACATTGGAACATCTCAAGCTAGATTTTGAGGATTGCTTTTCGAGCGCGAAAAAAAGCAGTTCTCTGATTCCATACATTGCATCTTCATTCCTTCACCACACGCACTGTTGAAGAGTCGCCCCCACATTTCTTCCTCGCAGGTGTAGCCTGTAATTTCCAGTTCCTTGGACACGTTGGCTAGGCACGCAATAGGAGCACTGGAAAACATCAACGCGTTACAGGGAAATTATGTGTAAGTCAATGGAAATCATTTACCCTCGCTCGGGTAAACTAACATAGCTATTGAACATGGCCATTTATAGTTCATTTTCCCATTAAAAATGGTGATTTTCCATAGCTAATTATGTTAGTTTACCAGAGGGTACATCCCATGTTTATTGGATGACATGGAAGCTCTCAGCCCAGATTCAGGGCCCGTTCGGAAGCTGCAACCTTGGGCTTTTGCCTCCTGGATTTGTTGAGATTCTCATGGTACCCACGGGAAAAAAACCGAGTCAGTTGGGGTTATGATCTGGGCGCATGGAATAGAAAGCAGAAACATATATTTCATAATGTATCATAGCTTTTGGATAACTTTAGATTAAAACTTAAAATTGTTCACCATTTTCAAGAGCACGTGCCAGTTTCCTGCCATCTTGGCCAGGCAGTTAACCTCCATTTCCAGTGGCCATGGGCCAGGCCGATGGATGCTAAATTCACCAATTCAAGTCTCACATGCACTCATTCACATCACTACCTTGGATTTGGATACTCGACAATAAAGATCTAGATCTAGCTAATATCTATAGTTTATACTTAGTTTCATGGGCTCCAAAACTCACACATCAATCCACTTTTCACTCAGCTTTGCTTTACAAAGTTCATCTGACCTCTTTCCCACGCTGAGGCATGGGATGAAAGGCACTGAGAACAACTCTCTCCTTGATAGACTCTTTGACCCGCTGGAGATTGCCCTTGAAGTCCTAGGTGTCAAACCCCACAGCTCCAAAGAAGCCAGGAATGGGAGATCCCTCTGTTTTACAAACAAACCATTTGTGTAATAAATACCCCCCTGCTATGCTGATATGTAACTATGTAAAATCACTATTTTCATAGGCAAATCAACTATAAATGGATTATGTTCTATAGCCATGTTGATTTACCAGAGGGCATCTGTGAATACGGACATTGACATCATGGACATGCCATATGAATGAGGAACCCCATGATTTTCCCCATGTTTAAGTACCAGATATCAGCACGTCTGCACCTGGCAGGTTGGGGATCGAAGGCCATCACATGGAATCTGATGGTATACATGAACCCCTGGAGAGGAAACAATATGGGTCCAAGCAACGTTAAATATAGCTACGTATCTATATACGTATATATATATATACATACACGTAGGTATACATGTACACACTCCATCAATCTAAGAGAGCTATATGGAAGACCACCATTTCGAATAGGTAAAACATGTACTGTCCCAGGTCCCTATACCATAGCAAACCGTCAGGACCTTTAGAAACAAATCAGAGCATAGCTGTTATCCAAGTCCCACCATTCTCACCAAGGATATCTCAGCACATCCCCGGGGCGCGCCAAGTCACCATGGCCCATTGGTTCAGATTGCAGGTGGCCACCTTTACCTCCACATGACAAGGCCATTGGAAGGTTCTCAGTCCTGTTTACATATAAAGAATGCACATGCATATTAGGTGCATATGTATGCCACACACACACACATATATATATATATATACACATATTGATGTATATATACATATATGTATAGAGATATGCATGACATATTTATATTTCTGTATACTTTATATATATATATACATATTAATGTATGTACTGTATGTGTGTATGTTTGTTCAACCTTGGTTTGTTCGACGAACAATCTGCAGGAAGACATGTTGTTTTTCCATCAAGATTGTCTCTTCATCGGATTCTGGCACATATTTCTTGCATGGATGGGATAAGGATCAGAGAATAATGTGAAGATATGAGGAGGGTATAGCATGTTCATACCGACATATGTTGCATACTCAGCGAAACAAATCATTGTGCTTGGGCAATTTCAAGATGTTCGCCATCCAATGTGATCCAAAACAGTGGCTCGTCAACAGTCGCCTGTTCAGTCATTTTGTGAATATATTTGTCGCCAAAATGATATTATTTTGGAACTCGTTGAATCAGTTGAATCCTGCAGATTTCCTGAGGAAAGGATGCCTTGACTTTGGCCCGCTACATTCGTTCAAAAACAGCGCCGCAAATGGCAGTCACACTAATCAGAGCTTGCAACCAGCTTGGGACCCCATGAAACTTGGCTAACCTGAACATGTTACACACATGTTAGCAGGTATATCATATATTCCCAGGGTTATGGCTGACACTTAACACAATATAAAGTCTGACCACATAGAATCATTGTCCTTTTGGCATCCTGATCCCCACAGCTACCCATGATGTTTGGTGAAACACATTTCTGACCACTCTGCCAGTTGCAATCTTCCAACCAAGTGGCCAGCTTGGGAGCTTTCACGGAGGAGCCCAATCTCGCCTGTGGCAGGATGACGCTGGTTTTACATGCATAAACTGTTGTCATGCCGGTATGCATGTATAATAAAGGGAACATATAATGAATGAACATGTACAAACACATGTGTTTACTATATATATATATATATGTATGCCTTTGTCTTTACATGTCCAAACAAACTTATTTGCATGTAGACACAAACGCATATAAAGTATATATATGAAGGTACCAAGACATGTCCCATATACATCTACATATACATCTACATATATCTATATAGTCTGTATCTAAGTTGGGGCCAACCTCTGGCTGGAAATCACCGCACGAATCGACCCTTTGACCCCTGCCTTCTTGGCTTGGGGCTCCATGATCCAGTTGGGCACCTGGATGTGAATAATAGGAAAATCAGCTGGGAAATGTCCCAACTAAGGGAGGTTTAATGAATTTAATACCCTCTGGTAATGACCCGCAGTTTGCGAACTGGCGCACGATCATGAGCACACAGGTAAATAATATACTTTCACAGTCCATTTTCCATAGCAAACTGTTAGACTATTCAGAGGGCTGCTTCAATCTTCACTTTGGTGGTTTCCAGATGTTTCCAGCTAACATCCCCCGACTACCATAGATCCTGAAAATCGCCCATCTAAAGAGGGACGTTGTCTTTGAACCCAAATAACTCACAGGCAAGTTCTATGGAGAGAGGGTAGTAATTTACTCTCACATGTGCAGTATATAGTAAACCCAAACATACAATTCCAGCAGCTCAACGCATGACAATTGGGGGTAAATCACCGCATATAACCAATAACAAACCATAAAGAGGGATGGTTCATTATTAGGTTTACCTAGTTTACCTCATTAAACTTTGTTTGATGCGTGTTTTGAGCGATACAAAAAAGAATAAATTAGACAAACCACGACCGAGTCCGGTTTCTCTTTGTTTGCCAAGTGCTTGAGCTATACCGGGCCACACCGAATGCTTTTGGGATGATTATGCCCCTGGTAGTATGAGATCCCAATCAACTCTGGGTTGACCTTAAAAAGTTCGGACATTTTGGGATACTCAATCCTCATATCCTCACCATATCATTTACCCCGTGACCCACGTCGTTGTAACCCGAATTCGCCCAGGGCCCAGGGGCACCTCCAGGTTGGGAGCGCCCAACCTGGACCGGGCGCCACCTTTCCAGGCCCGGAAGCTGAAGCTAAAGCTTGCGGTGCGCGGGCTCTCCCAAATACAGGAGGTGGGTTAGCCCACAAGAATCAATACAGCAGCACCATTCATGAAATTAATTGAAATTATATACATCAATTGACTGCACATGGTGTTGCAACTTGCGCCCAAGGCAACTATGTGATGTGATGATGCATTCTCAACGTCAAAGAACAGCAAGTCTATGGCGCACAACAGTGCGCAGCAATTTTTAGAAGTCCCAGCAGATTTGAACCCGAGCTTCTTATGCTTTTTGGCCTTCCAACGTGGGATAGCAAACCGGTTGATTGTTTCTGATTGATTGGCCTAGTTCATGTCAGAAGTAGATTGGTGGTTTACAATGGTTTACACCTGTCCCAGCCACCAGTGACACTAGTGGTCCACTGGAATGGCATTTTGGGGTATAGACGTGCAGAATGAGGTTGGAACATCTAAAAGCAGAGAGGTATGAATCAGTGAGTACCGTGGAAAAATGTGAGTGTACGTACGACCATCTTGACCAAAGCAAACCGACATCAATTTGAAGAAAGGAATGAGGCTGGGTCTCCCTGAATGATTGACCTCGGTGCTCCAAAAAAGGTGGCCTATATCAAACAAAACCATTTGCAAATCAATGAGAAATATGTGCGCTTTTCAGCAACACAGCAACGCATGACAATGACAATCTATGTGTTCATCTATTTGAACCAATTTTGTGGCAGTTTCTTTTGGATCCTCAACACATTGCTCTCCCCAAACCAACTTCCAGTTGCAGATCCAGTGGAGCTACCCTACCCATGAAGTTTCCGCTTAAATCCCAACTGGGTGTACATTCATAGAATTACTGCATATACAATTCCATACTCACACAAAATGCAGCAATTCCATGAAGTTGTGGCTACATATCCCAATTATATCCCCGTAAAAGAATGCCCAGTATAGCCCAAAAAGGATAGAACAGTGGGAAACCTGGAAATATGTGCTAAAATGTGCTAAACATAATCTCTAACCACCTGGAAACATGTTTCTATCATTTTGAGGCTGGTTCGATACCACCATGCTTCCATTATCTTCCATTCCTTAGGCCATCCTTGTGGACCTTTCAAGTGCTAAAACAACCCATCTCCATCAGCTCCGAGTGCCGCTCCAGGTCGCATGTTCGGGGCCTCGTGGCGCATGCCAGGTGGCATGTGGCCAAGAACCATGGTATGACCCATTTAACATAGGTATCCTCTGGTTATTTAACCATGGCCCATTGATAGATGATCAAAATGATGATTTGCCTGTTGAACATGGTGGTTTTCCAGTTCGCTACGTTGAACTACTAGATAACCATGGGGTTCTCATAGGATCCCTGTGGATCATATATGGTGATAGTGGGATCCTAGGTGTACTTGGAGCATTTATCACTTGCCATGGATGCATGGACCTTCTGAGTAGGTACTTCTGATTCTCTAGATCATACCACAAATGCTCCCCCAGAAGGCCAGGTTTTGCAGGTGAAACCCCTTTTGTTCGGCACAAAAACCAATCATCGCAACCGCCATCTCCGATCGGCATCCCAAAAAGCCACCTGCACCATCGGTCGAGACCTTGTTGGGGCCAGTTTCCCTCTTGGACTGAGATAAAAATAGGGATTTCACCCAGTAACATGGGGATCTATGGGATACTTATTATGATTTGTTGGATGTAGAAAAAATGAAAACAATCAATGGATTGCTTCATCATGCTTCATCGGATACATCTAGAGGAAATCAGTGTCTTTTAATGCCACATGCAGGGACCTGTTGGATATAATCTAACTCATATCTATATCAATCGGGGATGTATGCCATCCCTCCAAGTAAAGCCACTGAGGATGATTCCCCTTCCTAATCCTCAGAGTGAGGTCAGGTGGGAAGCTAGAATTTAGCCAGTTAGATGGGTTTCCTGGTTTCCTCTTGAACATGGGGATCCATTCTGTTGTGATATTGGTCTGCCTTAGTGTAGCAGCTATACCTAAGTTTTGCTGATTCCTTACGTATGGTTGCCGCTGGAGCTACCTTGATTCCGCCCAGCGAGGCAGATTTAGTTTGACAGAGAGTCTAGAACGTGTGAAACAACAAGCATGTAAGCTATACAATCAGTCATGAGATTCTCGCCATACAATCTATCATTTAGATTCAGGTAGCTGATTTTTGCGGTTTAAACAAAAACTATATTTACGTGTGCGTCATTCCGTTGCTTCAAAGACCTCTGTTCCACTGCACCGCTACCAGCGCTACCAGGTACCACGGCTTTGGCGGCACCGCGGCCACGGGGGCCACAGGGGCCAAAGGGGGGCCGTGGAGCCGTGTAGCCAAGATGGGTTGGCTCATGGGACGTTGGAGCCTGGCGGTCCAGTTTTGTTGCCAAGGTGTGAGCTAATCCTTGGAGTTATGAATGGGATTTCATTGGGAAATGTATGGAAATATGAATATAATTGGGATATGAAGGGAATATTCGTGGGAATATAATCCCTTCCTCCGTTCATAGTAAAGACCCTTGGGAAACCATAGTTTAGAAGGGGATGAAACCACATTAATAGTTATGTAATGTTATGTGCTATTAGTTTTTAACTAGGGTTTATGGATGCTTATGGTAGATATATGGTTAACAGATGTTAATGGGGTGTCAAGCCAACTTACAACTATCAGGGTCACAACATTGTAGGGGGGTACAGCTGGATTTTTGGATGGGTTGAGTTGGAACTACCTGGGTGGCTGGGAGCTTGCTGATCGTAGTTGAATGCGATTAAGAGAGGACCTATGATCGAGCAGTATGGACCCAACATGGTCGAACATGAAGTACCCTCTGGTAAACTAACATAGCTATTGAAAATTGCCATTTATAGTGGATTTTCCAATTAAAAATTGTGATTTTCCATAGTTATGTTGGTTTACCAGAGGGTAATCACCAAGCAGCAACGATCATGGCTAACTGCTGTTGAACATCCCCATAGATTATGCGTGATTTCTGTTGCCGACTATGCCAAAGTGATCCCATCTCCATCCAGCTGCAGCTTTTCTCCATTTCATCACTGGGTCCCCCCTTGGGGGAGACCCGGACGGACTGATGCGACAACATGGGTCACATGGCCCAGAGATGTGCAGAGATGTTTCCAGTTCACCAAAATGCAGGCTGTTTGTTTCCCTTTCAGCCTTGAGAGGCAGTCGCTCAAAGAAATCGATAGCATATGATAGCATCATTTGCGGACCATAAACCGTCGCGGGAGGCCTCCTACGCGTCAACATCCACCGTGAAACCATTCGCCGCGCTGCAAGTGAAAAGCCAAAAGCCACACTATAGACTTACCTGGTTGGTGGTTTCAACCCCCCAAAAGTATTTGTCATTGGGCATCATCATCCTAGTGTTGCACAAAACATTGAAACCGTCAACCAGCTCCACATGTTGGGCATGGATCAAGAGAGGAAAATTATGCAAGATGGCATGATTTACTGCAAAGGTTGACAAGCCAAGAAGTGGTTCCCAGGAAATGGAACCACTTAACTCATCCACATGTCCTAACATGTCATCAGGCTTCCCAGCGCCCAAATCGAAGGATGCACTAGGATGAAAATCAAGTCTATCCACATGCATCTGAATTCAGTAGGATACTTGATGGTTCGGTGACCCACTGCCTCCTGCTCAAGATTCAAGTTCAACTCCTCTAACGTGGGACACCTACTACCATTTGGGAATAGTTTATACAACCCAGCTCTGGTGATTTTGGTGATGTTTTAGTTTACCACATTCAAAGCACAGAGATTTACAGCCTCGCAGCGCGACTATCACGGCAGCATGACAGTGAAACAAGCTGATTGACCTGTTGTTAGGCACCTGTCCAGAAGGAATCCTCCCTAAAAATGAGGATATCCCAAGCCCCCTGCTTGATGCAAATTTCCGAGAAGAACTGCGACCTTAAGCAATGTATCCATCAACCACTCACCAGAATCCTGGTGTCGCCATGCCTGACCTTGCCGGGATGAGATATAAACAGGAAACCATGTACCATGAGGTTGAAGGATGCCATCCATAAGCAATATAACATGTTTTTTAACGAAACAACTAAAGTAACCAACCCTGGTTGGAATTCCATCTGGCTCGGAATTTCGACAGGTCAGACAGGTTTCCCTCCCAACAGGTGTTCAAGCTGAGCTATTTTGATTGCGATGCTCTGAATTATCACCCTGCCATTGTTAGCAGGGCCAACTATAAATTTCAATTTACTCTGCACCAACACATCACCGCAGAAATGGCTAGTACTGCCATAATAGGGAAACACAAGGTGAATTGTACATCTTGAACCAGCTTAAGACAAAGGTGAACCTGGCACGTTATTCTCCAACATACAATGGCTGCGGAAGCAATTCTCCAAACTGGCTGTAGGTCCCGTCTCTGTTCATGACCTGTCTGGGCTACACCCTCCAAGTGATCATTTGAATTGGGACACTGATAATCGTAAGGATGCATTGGAATTGCAGACAAACCCATTTCTTGCCTTTCACCAATCTCTCAAAATCCAAGCGCAAGGTTGGTGCAACCAGTTTCAAACCCATTCGCAGAATCATATCTCTTGATTCCGTTGACCCTCGAAGTGGCATTCATCTCAAAGTTTAAGCCACAGCCGTACCTGCAGCAGTGCCGGTTCCGTGGCACCAGCGGGCTTCTTGGAACAGATTGGGCATTCATCTGTGGAGATGTTCCATGGCCAGCTCTAGAAGATTGCCGGTTGACCAGAATGCCAACTGGTGGCTTGGGCTGTTGCCCAAAGAAGTGGATGAACCAAACATGAAAAACCCGAAGTCCACATTTCGAAGTCTAAATCTCATGAATTTCCTCGATTGATCAAAGGATTGCGCAGTTGCGCAGCGGTTTGTGGCATGTTTTTTGGGAAGTTCCTGGTCCCCTTCTCGAGTTGAACTTGCCAGAAATAATCAGAAACATATAATCTGGGCAAATTACAAAAAAACACACACCTGAATTAAGGCTAATATTGGAATTATGTCCATTACTAACCATCATAGTAATCAATTTTCCCAGAAATGGCAAATCCATCCAAGTGATGCCTTGAAAACTACCAGCGGGCCTGCTATGGGCTCCTTGGGTGCTTCCTCGCCACCTCCTGGTGGTCCTGGCACGGAAAACGTGGAACTGTGCCAGGTGATGGTTGGTGGTTTTGTCATGTTTCATCCCCATTTGGCACATATCAGTCAGTTACTAGTCGTTGAGAATTATCCTTCCAAGTACGAATAACAAAATATGACAAGATTGGAAAGCAACAGTGATTAAATGATGTTTGAGAATGGTGAATGTCTCACCCTGCGGTACTTTCAGGCGAGGATGAAGTTAGTGCGAACTTCCAGGAAGCGGCATTTTCATCGCCATATTTGGTGCATTGGTGGTTCCAATCCATCCTGTTAATCATCCCCAAGAGGGAAAGTACCACAACAGGCAAACAAATGTACGTGATAATTTCACATATATATATATATATATATAGTTATGGAAAGATGGCATTTCTTAATGGGTAAAAGCATCTATAAATGGGCCATCATGGGCCATCTATACTAATAGCTACGTTAAATAACTCAAGGGTAAGCCTATGGCCCTTGGACCCTAGACTCACAGCTTGCTGCCGGCCTGGCCGTGGCTGATGAATGTCGGGTAAGGACACGGTGCCCGTGTCCATCTTGTGGAGGGTCACCGCACGCCTTGGACCACGGGATGTCGTAAAGGGATGTAAAGGGCTCGTTGTCTTCTAGATGTAGCTCATATGGAGGTTGTCAAAAATGGTGGGTACCCTAAAATCGTCCAAAATGTGTGATGAATGGATATAACTAAATGGGAAAACCCAATAATTTTGGGTCCCCCATACTTGAAAAAACCCGCGACTGACTGATATAGTGGTTGTAATAGGTGAGACCATGATGAATAGGTGAAAGGATTGTCCACGGATATGCTACCCAAAAACGTCTAGTGGTATTTGCAGAAATCACCATGATGATCCTCCCCAAAACAGATGATTACATATGTATATCTACATACATATATACTATACTATAGTGACATGTGACATGATTCATATAGTCTTGTACCATCGAAACTGGATCCAAGATGATCCAAGAGTTTTCACATTGCAATTGTACCTCTATGTATTCTATCAGCCAACTGCATGTATCAATTCTACGGGGTCCCCAGAATGCTGATAGATAGAATGATAGAAGTCCGAGTATAAATGGTAGCCCCTATACATGAAGATTCATCATATGAAATCATCATATGAATCTTATGCAAAAATATCTGGAAACGTATGCACATTGTATATTTTCTGCTGGCACTTACCACTACATCTCTTGATGTTTTTGGACAAATTGGGTTGACACACTTCCCAGATCTTGCGCTGAGCAAGAATCACCATGATTGTAGGGTATATCGGTATATTCATTATATTCTGTGATATGAATCAACGTCTCTCTGAGTTTCACTCCTCCAGTTTTGATCGGTGATCTCCAATTTAATGGCACTTAATTCCCCATTGCATGGTACTCAAAGCCCTTTCCTGCTGACAGACATTTGCAGGACTGACTCTCCCTTTTTATTTACATCAAATTGATGGTTTCGCCTTTGCATTCACCATAATTTCCACTCCTTCATCTGCTACGAGGCCGCTATGAGTTGTTCAAATCCTGGTTTGTCCCCTCATGCTGGGATGTTTGAAGGGGGGCATGCCTCTCCAACTTTCATGGAGAAATGATGAACGTTGGGATTGTTTAAGGAGATACCCTACTTTTTGGCAGACTCCATCCCCCTCGCCCGGCAAAATGTCCATCGCCTCTGTTGCTTCTCTCTGCGTGCCTCTTTCCTGCGGAGGGATCTCTTTTTCCCATGAAACCTGGGGGAGTTCCGGCAACTTTTCTCCATGAAACCTAGTCTTGGAAAATCATGTCATTTTGGGACAGTTACCCCAATCATTTGCAGCGATGTTTTCATGACGGCGCTACTCTTTAGCTGGAGGGATGACGGCTTAAACCATTCCACGGAGTCATTCTCGAACTGTGTCACACGCAACACATCATCGTCAATGTGTCTAAGATTCGCACATCAGACACCTAAATATAAATAGTCATCAAGGTCGAGCAATGGTCAGGCATGAGCATGGCACACCCAAGAATCAAGACCCTACCCAATCTTAAACCAGTATATAGAGGATAAACCAATACACACTTAGGGTGGATCATGATGTTCACCACAAAATGTCTACTGAACCAATCATATAGGAAGTCAGCGGGCATCAAACATCACCAACCATCACACATTAATTTCGATAAAACACAAGAAAACAAAATACCAAGCATCAACATGCGCATTAGAACAGTAATTATGATAAAACATCAGAGCTAAAAGATTCTTAAATCATGTTCAATCACCCATGATATGTCATAAATCATTGGTTTCTCATGTTTTTCCCCCTTGAGACATTTGAGGATGGGTCAAAAACCTATTAGTAGCCATTTGAATTGGACACCCAAAAATCCCAGCGATTTTTGGGGTGAACAGAAGGTACCAGGGTTTTGACTCGCCATTTCATGGGGAACCTGGGTCCAAGATGCTTCATCTCCGACGTCTGACTCTCCAAACTCACCGCAAAGGTGCGGAACATCTTCTGCACCTGCGGAAAGGCCCAGAGATTGCGGGGCAATGATGTTGACTAATCTTTGTAATTAGATGGCTAAAGATGATTAACTAGATGGTTAATTAATTGTTAACTAGATGGTGAATGAATGGTTAATTAGATGGTTAATTAACAATCAATTGTTATACAGTAATACATGTTAATAATTGAATGTCAATTGCATTCGGTTTTTAATAATGGTTAAAGATGGTTAATAGTGATTGGTAACGGTTTACGAGATTGATGAAGGGTGATGAATTTGATGATTAATTGGACTACCCTTCGGTAATCAAACACGGCTAGCTGCGAAGTCCCCGAACTAAATCGAGGTCTGAATGGGACAATCATATAACTAGGGAATTGTCCATTGCCATGTTTGATTGCCGGAGGGTAAATCCAGTACTAAACCAAGGTTTTGTCTGGGGGAATGATGGGAAAGGATTGACTGCTAACTGCCAAACATGTCAATGGATGGGCCTAAAGGAAAACGCACAGAACACAATGGTTTTTCACACCACATGTTTCGGGGTTCCTGTGGATTTTCCCTTCATCCAATGCTTGGTGAAGTGCCAACACTTGGGTCCTTGATAAGTGATACTGGCCATGTCATTTCTTGATGGGTAGCGCTTGCGCGCATTGAGAACTGAATAAGTCGGGCAACCAACAATCCGTTTAAGTTTCCAAGAATCACTGGGAGTTCCAGTCCAAAGTGCTAAAGAAATAACATCAAATACAGCAACCCAGAATCTATGATTTCCCGGCCCTAAATCAAATTGATAAGAATGGGATGTTGGGGATCTATTGTGATCGCCTGTTGCAACTGCTCCCGCTTCCCATCGATCTTCGTGCTGTGCTGCGCAGAAATGCCGGACCTTAGAACTAAGCGAACATATTAAACATGGCAGGGTGGCAGATATACACATAATTCCAAAGCGTGTTTTTCTGCACTTGTCATCTAGCCAAAAGCACATTCTGCTCCAACAGCCTCCTCAAAATATAACCTCAAAAGTGAATATACTGACGGACAACCACTTAGAACATCAAAATTGTTCCAAAAATTCGAAACCTATACTATACTAAGAACATCAAACGACCCCTCACCAAGAACATCTGAGTATGTTCTACGTGGGATACTTAGAACATCGGCAGATTGAACATCCATTGATTTTTGGTGAATCTGCACATATTCATTCACATATATATAATATATATATATATGCTTAAAGAACCTTAAAGATATATTTATATATACTTGTAAATAAATACCATTGAATAGCTTGGTGAACACCACACTTAGAACACACTCTCCCCTCACTGCTGCTGATGTTCTAAGTGCACACTTAGAACATATTTGCCGTGAAGCCTTATTATTTTTTCCAAAGTATGTTCTAAGTGGCTGTCCGTCAGTATAGATGCACCACATTCCAGGGACTGATTCAAGGCTCCCGGCATCTTTTGATCCATACGCCACGCTTGGAAACACCTCCAGCACTGCAAGAAAGGGACCACAGGATTGGAAGACGTTCTGCCAGGGACGTATCTCTTGTTGTAGGAAAAAGAGGACAAACCACGTAATCACAGCCAGAAGGTGGTTTGCATGAAAGATCTTCCTGCCAACACCAATGCTGCTAAAATCTATGTATCTGACCTAAAAGCATCAAATCCAATTTCATCAATTTCATCCAATCCAATGTACTCTATCTTTTGATCCGTCGATCTATCTACAACTAAGCAGCCCCTAGCAAGCCAAATAGATAGGATATGATGGGAAACAACATAAGGTAACGCTGTATAATCTAATTAGCTGAAAATGTAATCCCATCTCCTGCAGCCTGAAATGATTCAAACTCAGACCAACAAAACTCAATATAATCAGCTTGGTCATGCCACATTCAAAGCCATTCTTCTTTCTGGAGATTCCCAACTTTCTAAACTAAACCCGTCCAATGCATTCCAAAGCCAACAACGAACAACCACGGACTACAGTAAACAACAACAACAACAACAACAACAAGAACAAGAACAAGAACAAGAGGAAGAAGAATAAGAAGAAGAAGAAGAAGAACAAGAAGAACAAGAAGGACAAAAAGAAGAACAGCAGCAGCAGCAGCAGCAACAAAAAAACAAACAAGAAATAACAAGACGACAAAAAACAAACAAGAAAACAACCAATAACAGGAACAATAACAACAAGAACAGCGACAACACCAATTGCAAGAATAATAATGGTTTGTCAAAAAAAACACGACTACCATCCGTTCCCACTGGATTAAAACCATCATTTCACCCACTAAAACGTGGGCATCGGGAGCCCAATTCCAGCCTCAAGCTGAGGTCTTCATCCAGTATCTCGGCAGCCTCCAGCGTGAGAAGAATGCGGAATTTCCCGTTGCCATGGGTTGATTCATGGAGGGTATGCATGTTTTGGAGATTCTTCCGGCATTTTTTTTGCTCAACATCTTTAAAATCTAGTGGTAGGATGTGTGGCAAACCATGGCGGACCTATGCCTTCCAAACAGAACCAGAAAAAGGTTTTTCAGTGCATGGCTAGAATCCAGGATACTCATGAGATCATGAGGGCATAGAAACCATGACATAATGTCTATCTGGTGTACCCTCTGGTAATTTAACATAGCTATTGAAAATGGCCATTTATAGTGGATTTTCCCATGAAACATGGTGATTTCCCATAGTTATGTTAGTTTACTAGAGTGTACCTCTGAAATTTTGCGACTTCGCTAGGGAAACAGCTGAAGTTGGCATGGGTGGCTTTGGACCTCGCTGGATTTCGGTGCACGCGCCTTGATCATGCACTGCCTTGCCGCCAGGGCGTTCTTTGCCTCAGGGACCGCCGCGATTTCGCTGCCTGATGTGGATCAATATTCACCAGGGAAACTCCCAACATGTCTCAACGGGAAGAACACAAACATCATTATTGTGAGAAACCCAACAATAAACCTACCATGTGGGGATTATGCCACGCATCTGTGATGATTTTGGGGTGGTTTATTATTGCTTGACTAACATTACACACCATCCGCATCATCTTGATCTGACCTTCATGCTTAATCTCAACATGTTTTTTTTCGAGGAAACAAACCTGGTTCATCTTGCCCTTCAATACTCAAACAGCCGCTTTCGAATTAGCGCACCGCATAGGCATCCGGACGCCGAAGTGCGACAACTGCTGTTGGGCGGAGGACAAATGATCCAACATCCGGCCACTTTGCTTGGCCTCCTGGGAGATAATCACCAATTATCGATAGAACATACATGATCTCATGAAGATATTATGTTCTATCCACAGTGTCTCTCTGTCTATCTATCTAATCTAGCTATAATTACACCACAGACCACATGATTGAAACACAAGATTTCTGATTTCTCCCAAGTAGTCAACACCAATTCTCTGTCAATTGGCTTCAAGTCATTAAGGATTGGCATGGGTCTCTTGGGGTATTGATTTGGACGCACAAATGGCCAGGGCATATTGCGATTTTAATTCACATGCAAGTAGGGAATGTCCAAAGGGTCGCCAAATAGAGTTGTTTTCATATATGATTGATGATGTGCGTTCACAAAACTTAGCTGGTGGATTCATGCCAACCCTCCTGAACAATATTAGTCGGTTGGGAACATCCCCGCAAATAGCATTATTGTCGTTTAATTTTTGACACGATCAACCTGTTGAATATAGTATGTAAATATATATGTATATATATAATATATATTATGTATATATATATATATCGAGAAGATATACAGAGAGAGAGAGAGAGAGATGAATGATGAGTATAGATTTTAGAGAATGTGTGCAGGAAAGAGCTGAAACTTGTTGTGCTCTGGTCTTGTTATGGCTTCCCTTTGAAACGACTCAGTGAATGAAGTGTTTGTTTCAAACGGCAACCCTGAAGAACGCGGTTGGTTTTGTTAAGGAATGCATTTCCGCTTCACAAAATCAAGGTTCCCTAAGTCCCAATCAGCTAACAAGAGTATCGATGCCCATTGTGCTTCAAAAACACCTTAAATTCAGACCTCAAGGGAAATCCGACCATTCTCCTCCCAAAAGTTGGAAATTACCCCACTAACCCCAAAAATAAGGCAGAAGATGGCAGAAATATCCTCATCCCACAACTCATCCCACCGCTCATCCAAGGACTCCTGGTAGGTTTGTACCCAGGATCGAAGTGTCAAGCTCAGCCTTGGTGCCGCTGGGCCAGTCAGAATGGACATGGTAAATCTTAGAGATCAAAAAAAAACACCAAAAATGCGCGGCTTCTCTTGGGATTAGTGATGATTGTTGGGGAGATGATCCATTGGATAGGTGGATGTCAAGCTATTAGTAAGTTTGGAATAGTTTGGATAAACATGCCAACGACTTCATTTAGAGCTGAGCTTGGATTGACGTATATCCCGCGTTCAGTTCGCCAAAGAAAACATTGCCCCATTTTAAACCTACCTGGGTTCACCAGTTGAACTTGAACGGCGGCATCCATAGCAAAGTAAGAGAGTGATGTTTGAGAACACAACTGGCTGTTCTAACATTTCTAACCCCCCTGAACAATATATGCTTACTATAGGGGATCGTCACCCCAGATATGGTTTTTCACATAAACAATATGTTGCCGTAAACCAAGAAATGTCTGCGGGGAATCGGGGGTGACCCCAGGCTGGGATGATATCCATCAGCTACTGGGATCATCTGAAAGACGAAGGAGCAACAAAAAAAACTGCGTTCCATGGCAGCCATGACATTCCATGACATTCCCATATCCTGCATAGGCATGACATGCCAAGATGCATCTCGACAATGAGTCAGATGTCAAATGTAGGCCAAATATATTGTGGTATACCGTATAGGGCTGACATCCAAGGAACGAAATGGATTTTTTTAGACAGGCAGTGGTTCCTTTCTCAGCGGCCAAGCAACAAAGCCAGATCAAATTGCTTCGCCACACGATCACAGTTGACCAGCGACAAGTTCTTGTTGGCCTGGCCGCAGACTGCCAGGGACCCTGCCAGGGAACCCAACAATTTCTACCAAAAGTCCTGCGAAAGTTTGGAAAGGCAAGCACGCGCCAGCTTTTTTTGTTGGTATCAGCGGCATTTATCATCTTGATATATCGTGATAACACAGTGCACTTCTGAGAGACCACATAATGCCAGAAGGTGAATGCAGCATTTGTTTGCAAGATACCCCTGAATAAGAAACACATGCATGGTTTCGCAACGAATTTTCCCGCAAACCAATCCAATGACATGAGACAACATGCTGAGTACAACTCAACTCCGCATTTCTCTCATGGACAAAAGAAAGCCCCCCCAACCTGTCTCCGCTGCTTTACGTAGCGCTCGGTGGATTGCAACCACTTCTTCAACTCCAACTCCTGTCAAATGAAGAGTCTTTGGCACTACAAGACCGGCAGTTGCAGACTCCTATCAAACTTAGAAGGGCAGTACTAAGGACATCCTGGGGATTTAACAAATACAACCAGGGTATTGTGCAGCAGTACCAAAGAACTAGTGATTTCAGCACAGTCGGAAAAAAACTGAAACGGCGGCATCATCATTCCAGGGATGATCACAGTTATCACTATGCCTAGTGCTTTCGAACCCAGCCCCAAATCCCAAGAGATCTCAGGCACCCAAATTAGGGTTGGAACACAATGGACATACATGGAAGCTGTGCGACGTTGCCACCAGCATTGGGTCCACCAGGAACATGAAAAGTATCATGGAACAAACTTGTTCAGGTCCCCAACGATTGTTTTCCTTGAACTTTAGGTACATTCATGCACGGAAAGAGACATCCTGTTGGGCTTCAAATGTTATCAGATGTTCAATCTCGGAGATATCTCTGGCCAAATCATGCTAGGTCCAAAACCAGTTTGATGCCACCTTGAAATGATCCCCCTGATACTTGCCTCCCCTTTTCTGGTGAGATCGCTAGGAAGTCTCTATAATTTGCCTGAATAGATGCTGCAACAATAGTAATCCCTTCCGAATATTGTTTAAAAAACATGGAAACCACAGGTTTAGTACTGGACCTGTTGATTTTGTGGGCTCACATGAGGGATGTTTAATGTGCCTGAAATACTGTGTAGTGTAATAGAACGCCAACCTGCAGAGCCTGAAATAAGGTACGCTGCTATAATCTGCTATAACCTACCGAGACTTCAAATGAAAAAGGCAAATTGGATTTCCAACAGCAGGAGGAAACAAGACAAGTGGATAAAAACTGAGTAGATAAAGAGGTAGACTGTCCAATTTCCCTCCCTTGTGGCTATCATGTGCATATTTCACATACAATGAAGCAGCTCATTTCCAAAGCAACCTGTCCTTTTTGCTCTTGCTTACTTCGCCCTGCCATGCACGAAGAAGTGCTGCCGCTAGGCAGGTATTGGCATTCGCCTGAGCACCAGGGCCCTGGTGATCAACATCCCAAGTTGGATTGTGAAACCAAGAAAAACTCACCATACGAAGCATAAACTAAACAGATGTTGAATTAAAGTACGGAAACTCAGACTTGGAGAAGCAAAGGTCTTCCACACATTTGTAGCTGAAAAGAAGGGTCCAATGGTTCAATATGGTTCGATAGGGCTCAATGACAAAGTCGCAGCGGGATCCGTCCAATACCTTTTGTAAACACAACATCTCATGCATTTACCAATCAAACTTGTCACCTTAGTTCTCACAACAACTTTGTTATAAGATGAATCTCCATCTCCCCATGCCAATGGTCTCACAGGCACCGATCCATTCCTGCCCCCAACATGCCAACCTTGGCGTTTTGCCACGGGGTCTTGGAGTCTTGGGGTATCGGCACCAATAATTATCGACACGATGAGGTAAACATGGGTAAAAGCAACTATAAACCACCCCCAATATCACCAGAAATGGATAGAAATAGTGTAGGAAAAAACACATCCCAAAAATCGTCGCTAGTGCTAAGCAGTTTCCTATTCTTTTTCCTGCTAGATTTGCCACCTGTTTAACAGTTTAACGGGTAAAGCTGTGCAAGACAGCCATCGCCCATCCACAGTCGACCAAGGTACTGCCACAGACTCAATGATGCAGGTCATACGAGCGGCCTTCCAAGCATCTGGGCATCTGGGGGCCCATTAGTAGAAGATTTAAAACATTGCCATTTTACATGGCTATCTTGGATGATTTGACACAGGTTGAAATTAATTAAGCAGGTCGCACATGGGAAACAGAAATAGCACATGAGACTTCATGAGAATTGGCTGTAATTGGTGGCATGAATCAAAGACTCCAACCAACAAACATTGGCGTGTTAATTAACTGTAAATATGTGTTAATATGCTATGTCTGCTATGTTGAACGGTATGGATTTCGAGGCGGGAAACCTGCAAACGCGCAACCGATTCCAAGCCGGAACACCAGCGAAGCTGGTTGAGTCAGTGGAGATCATTCTGCCATTTGAAAATGCGATGTTGAATGAACATATATGAACATACGTAAAACATGTTCAACCGCAAGCAATGAAATTTAACTAGGTTTAAGATGGTTTAAATGATTACAGTACTGTATTTCATCCACATGAAATGTATGTCACTGGGGATCACGACTGAAAATCCAGTATGTGGGTAAAATTTCCAGATCTCACAGTGTTCCCCTCGCTGCCTGCGTTTCTTTGAGAGCTGCCAATTTGGACTCCACTTTCCTTGGCGCGGCAAATGGAGCACCAAGTCCGAAAAGAAACGTCTGCTCGGGTGACAGCAAAACACATGCCCCTCCTTATCACATGATTCAAGGCCATTCTGATTGAAATTTCACATTAGTGGCTGGTTGGTGGCATAGCAACACCTGGCGCATGTGACACAGCCAAGCCGCTTAGCTTCATAAAATATGTCCTTGTCGATCTTACTTTCCTCCACCTGTGTTGGCTGCACCGCAGGGCAGCGGTGCCAGTATTCTGTGTGAAAAAATGAGTTTCGCATACTGCCAGCTTACACAAAACCATCTACTTGTCCCGCAGTTCATGTCTTGGACATGTTAATTCGAATAGCCGTCTTTTCTACTTGGCCTGTCTCCACTTGAAACTGCCCATCTCTTTTGAGTGCTGGGGTACCTTTCCCTACCCCTTCATTGCACCTCTTCTCGCCAGAGGTCGAAGAGCTCGCGCTTCATCTGGAACAGTCCAGCGGCGCATTTCCGCCTCCAAGACGCACTACCCGGCTGGATGTGGGATCGCGGTCGTTGAAGATCCATTTGGGACTTACTGGTGCTTTGTAGGGAATGGGGGAATGGGATTATTAATGGTTATTATAGGTCATTCCCCCATTCCCTACTAAGCACCAGCAAGGGGATGTTGGTTTGGCAGCTCGCCAAAAACGTCCGGTGACTTCATATCAGTTCTACGTTTGAAAATTAGATGCGGCGTTGACCTAATGACCTGCCGGTTGGTCTAATTGGCATCATCTGAAATATTGCAAGTACAAGCCAGTTTTCTGGGTGGCCCCCAAGAAATTGTCCGGGTTTTATCAATCACGGGCTGGCTTTAAAAAAGCAGCTGCGACTACTTTATCGTATGGGTGGAAGAATGCGGTACCAATGGGTCTGCAATATTTGTCATTTTTGTATAAACCGCCCTCTTTTGGCAGTACACAATTGTGTGCCGTTCCCATTTGTAACCATACTCACCAATTTGTCGTGTTTGAACCCATTCAAATAAATCAGCATGCAACCATGTAATCACGTGTAAAACCATAGCCATGTACAACCACATATCTATTATAGACATAACTACAACCGCACAGTAATCCATACAACCCAAATAACCCATATGACCGGCATACAACAACCCACAAAACCAACCTCTTTCTGACTTTCAGTGATCAACACAAAAGACTGCCGAAGACATATTAAGAAGTGGTCAAGGATCTTCAAAGTATTAGGTAGGAAAAATTGCCTCTGTAGATATTGGTGCAACCATAACTGGCTCGTTGTTGTGCTAACCCCTGAAAATATCATGAACATATACATGAAGAAAATGGTGATCATCGTCATGACATCATCCCAAAGATGGTTGGCAATGCCAAATTCAACAAAGGGAAGAGTCCGAGATCCATCAAAATGTATGCCAACTCAACGGCCTGTTTACATATACAAATGTGTGTATACATTTAAATATATGCCCATTGGTTTTCTGCTCACTTATAACATCTTATAACTTATAACTGTTTGATCCTCCTTAGCTGGTCTGCCCCTGTAAAACAAGAATGAACTCGAAGTAATGGATTGGTTTCAAGGAACATCTACAGGAAACCATGAGTCTTACGTGTTTCACCATCAAATATCATCAAATCTCGAGGTTTCGCTGGTTTCTCCGGGGTCAATGTTCTAGACTCCAACACCTGCGAAGTGTTTTGTGCCAGCCAAGCGACATAAACAAGCTGCGCACTTGAGTCAACTGGTCCTGTCGACATCTCGCCAAGTGTTTCTGCATCCTGTCTGCGAGGATCACCAGCTTGGCAGCAGAGTGAATAGGTTTGGGGAACTTAAAACAGCTGGTATAGCTGGATGTTCATCCCCAAGAAGTTTAGGAGAATTATATACATGATTAATTCATTGATTGATTATCGAATTGATTAGTTGATTGACAAATTAATTACTTGATTCATGAAAGGTTTTAACATCTTGTAACCCATGCCCATGTGGGTTGACAGCCAAAACAATTGCTAGTTGATGCTGGTTGGGGGTTTCAATCTATGTCTAAAAACGTTTCTTGGTCGAGTTAAAGAAGACTAGATGCATAGGTACGAAAGTACCCTTTGGTAAACTAACATAACTATGGACAATCACCATTCTTAATGGCTAGATCACCTATAAACGGCCATGTTCAATAGTTATGTTGGTTTACCAGAGAGCAAATCATAAACACAGAAATGTCTGGGCGGAGGTTTGTCAAACCACCTCATCAGGCCGAACGAACTGTTGGGGGTGTAAGTTCTAAGGGAGGAGCATGGCTTGCATGCAATATATCATGATCCGAATCTAATATCAGTAATTAGTGAACAATTATATGTGCGCCAAAAATATCAAATATTAGTGATCCGAAGATTGCGAATTTATCCCCAAACACATTCTGGCAATCTTCAACGGGGAAACCGATCAAAGAAGACCAAGTGAACTGCCTACAGCATCTTCCCGGGAACAAATCACTCAGGTCCGTGCAAGGAACTCTCAACATGAAACTCTCGGACATCCAATTGGCAAGTCACGACTTTGAAAAAACTGTTCAAATTCAGCTCAGGAAGTTTGAAGGCCGATCTCTGCTCATAGAAATCTCGCGCGCCCAATTCTCATGACACTCTTTTTGGTTCGGTCAATCAGTGGGCGTAAAAACGACCCGTTTGAACATGGCGCTGCTGTCCATAGCTGTCCTCTCCAACTTGTCTTGGTATTCTTGATGCCTCAGTTGCTGGGCTCAAGATTGGGGCACTTGGCTGGGCCACAAATGGCAGATATCTTCCAACATGTCGCGCATTAAACCCTTCAAGTCTGGTGGCAAATAGTTTTGAGCCATAACTCAATCACTGTTCAGCAAATGGATCATCAGACCACATTCCAAGATTCCACAACTTTCTAACATGTCGAATGTGAACGTGTAAGTGCTGGTGACACCACACATTATAATTTCAAAGACATGTGTAGCCTTTGCACCCACGTACCCTTCTTCAAATCAACACCTCTCTCCACGAACCTACGGAGACCCAAAACTCCAGACTTCCGAGATTTCTTGGAGGTGGGTAGCTCCGGCCCTTCGAAAAACATCAACATATATCATATGTCCACATGGCTCCACATAAGTTGAGTGGGACATTTCCGCAAGTGGAAAATCGATCTGCAAATCATCTATATCCATGGGGGCATATGGGGGCAATTCCATGGCCACGTTGGTTTCCCGGGTTTGCGACAAGTGGCACTGCTTTTTCCATCTTTTCACCTTGGCAGATGCGATTCTCCCCTGAGACAAGGGAGATCCTAGACCCATTGAGCCCTGGTGCAATGCAAGGGAACCATAAATAAACCCAAGAAAAAACGCATCAGTATATGTAATCTATATACTGCAATGATCAGGGTGAAATGTATCTGTATGATGCTATGTCCATACATGAAATGACTTGACATGATATGTTCAGGCTAATGTTGATTAATGAGCCTGCTGGGATAAGTCAAGCACTGATGAACAACTGGAACCAGCATGGTTCCTCTGTCTGGTCCCTGCAAACAACCACCCAATTGCGACCAGCCACTTTGGTGTCTAATTACCACCCATCTAAGATCATCTAATAATCCATTGCTCCAACTCCAACATATTTTCTCGGCTTGATACGCTTCATTACTATATGGAGCATGTGGGTTTGCTAGAACCTGGTGTCAAAGGCACTTGGTTCGAAAGATTCAAACAATCAAGTTTGGCCATAGCCGCCAGACATGTAAGACCCATCATCTTCAATGGGAAAACTCCCTGCAAAAGCCATTGTTTGTAGATCACTTCGGAGGGAAACCAATGGAATTCCATAGCTGTGTTAGTTTACTAGAGATTGAGTCCATGTGTCTATTCCAACACATTCTTTCAGAATATTGAAAGACATGGCACAAACAACTACCATGCTGCAAGCTCATATGGAGAAAAACAACATGAAATTCAATGGTTTCCCTAGAAACAAACATTGTTCACCGGGGCAAATATTGACTACTTGGATCTGCATCCCACTGTTCAGGTCCGTAAGAGCCACATTTCAACCCAGTTGTAAAGGGATACACCTATGTAATCTATGGCTTTGTCCGAAAATAGGGTGCCCCTAAAATCCAGTGGTTAGCAACAATAACAATGGCAATGATATACAGTGTTTATAATAGTAATCATCATCAGCCCATTTCATAGCCAGGCCGAGCAACGTCGCATGATGCAAAGCCATGACGCCATGATGCTCCTTGAGCCGCTGCTGTTGGAGCAAAGCGCTAAATTGTGTGTTGGGACAGAACAAGGTTGCTCTCACCAACACCAACAAAGTGATTTTATATGATTTAATGGGATTCAAATGGATTTAATATATGATATATGGCATCTGGCATCGTGGCGATATGGTGTATGTATATTTGTACATATGCAATGGTTAACTGGCAGGGTGGTGGGGGCAAACAGCACAAATACAAGTGGGTTCAATGTGGTAAAGATGGTAAATCAGCAACTATCCCCACTTATAGCCATTTAATAGGGATAATGATCATTGACCATTGGGTTTAGGGGTACAGTGTTCTATCCTGTTGGGGGGTTGGGTATACAAAACCATCTGCCAAAGAGACAGTGAAATCATGAACAGCAAGATTTAGGGGACTTCCCAACCGGGGTAACCAGCTGTGAACCGGGATGAACTTCCAACCACCAACCCCAACTAGTTTAGTTGATGTGTTGGTAATCCTGATTTGATGTTGTTCAAGCTACCATTTTCGATGATCTTTAGATCACATCTGGTTGGTGATTGCAACTCCCACAATAAGTCGATGGGATCTTTCATCCCAATTAAGATGAACATGAGGAGTGCAGCCACTTTAAGGATATCATTGGATTGGTCTAAGGGAAAATCTACAGGAAACCATGGATTTTCCCATGAAATATAGGGTTTTCCTGTAAAATGTCCCATTAACCAATCCATTGAGGAGAGTTATGCATACATTCAGCATCATTCCAGTGACGTCGCAGTGAGGTCGCCCACCCCCCGTGACATCACACATCAAGTCTCTTCAGCATGGCTGTCGTGCTGGTATGGAGGAAGGTTCCAAGAACTCGTTTCGCCTAGGAGCTGTGAGCTGCGAACGTCGAGGATCCATGAGACAACCGATAAAGTTAGGCAACATTTGCACCTCTCCAAAACAAGAAAGAGCTACAAGTCAGAATCTGCTCCAATCAACAATCATTATCCAAGAAAATGTAAAAAAAAAACGAAGAACCCATGGTCAAACCAACATAAAAGGAAATATGTCATCAGGCATCAGCAGCATCCAGCACCACTCCCTGCAACTCGATCAATCCCTTGGCTGGTACAATTCGGATAGGCCACCATAGCAAATGCTCACTTTTGGGGACAACTGTCTGAAAAAACATGTCAAAATCAACTAATCATAAGGTTACTTACTGCTCCAGTCTTATTATCATCCCGATTCCATGTTCATATTGATTCATGTCATGATGGACTACCAGTATATTTTCCAAGTTAAGGCCTCCATATTTGCCGGCGATTACGCAAATGCAAATAGATCAATGCCAAACCCAAAGTAATAGCTTCCGTTTACCTATTAATTGGTGTGGTCCTCAATTGCATGTCAACTTGTAGTTCAAACTTAAAACACTACTCAATCATGCTAAATCGCTATTGACTAATACCCGTCTGTAAAGACATATAATCCAAAATCAGCATCATCCACCAACCCGAAAAAGGCACCTTCTCGTTCTGCGAAACTGTGGCGTTGTGCAGGATCGCACTGGCAGCGGCCCATTTCTTCTTGGCTGACATTGCTTCCTCCTGCCCTGGCGAAGGGTTGAACCAACAGAACTTGGTGATGGAACCAACTTGGGATCTAACCAACAAACGGGATGCTGTAATGGGAATTTGATTGGGATGTATATTGGCATATGCTGGGATATGAAGTCTTTACCTACATAGATGCTAACATGTCACTGGATAGTTTTAACGGGAGTGTTTTACAGGAAGGGATAGCTTTTTTCATCACCAAGTAGGGACATTCTATGATATTCTGGAGAGTTTCCCGTCAAGCAACTCTATCAGTGAAACACATCAGCACACCTACCTTATCCTTTCCCAATCCAAATGGCCTTCTAATTTTGGTGCTGCCCCGGAAAAAAAAGACATTCTTCAATACCAAACCCAGGTTTATCGGGATGTTCTTTGTTAGGTGGAATAGCTTGAATGTGGATAGTAAACTTTTGTGGTTTCATGATTTCATGGATACCCTTCGGTAATTCAACATAGCTAGTGAACATCACCAATTTTAATAGGTACATCATGGTAAATCATCTCTAAATGGCTGTCTGTTAGTCATTACCAGAGGGTATAGTACAGAGTCCAAACCATTCCAGCGAGCGAGGCCAATGTTTGACTGGTGAACGGAAGATCACATCCAAAATGTCGACTATAGAAGCGTAAAAGATATCCACCTTGAACCAACGACTTCTGCAAATTCTGTTCAGGCACAGCATGAAACCAGGCAAACAAACTATCAAACCAGGTTGCCATTGTTTCCGGAATTCTATGATGTGTTTATCATTGTTTATCCACTTGTACCATGTATCATACCACTTACATCCTTACAGCTTGAAATTGGGTAGGTTCAACGTGCAGCATCCGGCACCTCGAACCAAGAGCGAGAGACGATGTTGGGAGTCCTGACACGAACAACAATCGGAAACTGTGGGTTACCTCTCCAAGATAGTAGGACTAGCTCACAAACGCATGAAATATCTCATAAGCTATGCATGTAGGATTGCACATAGGTAATTTGGGCATACCGGTACACAAACAAATTGAAACGTGCAACAATGCAAACGCGCGCATTTGGCAGCATAAGGCACTTGTGCAAGGTTGCGCATGCCTATCAGGCCTATCAGTGTGTATATTCATACATGTTAAACACAGAAGAACATCCCAAAAAAAAACAAAAATCGGTAGGTGGTCTGGGACCTGCCATGGGGCAAACATGGGTAATATGGGAGCCAAAAAAAAAAATCTACAGCTGGAAAACTGTCCACATTGTATCCAATTGTGCGTCACATCAAAAAATGGATACCCAGTGTGCAAATATCATGAACCATCTCTGACGGGGTTGCATATATAATCTACCTTTTGCATATCTTCCACACTGCACTGCACGTCCAAACACTTCACTATGCGCGTCACCCCGCTACTCTCTCAATCACTTGTACTGTATCCCCAGGTGTGGTGGTTGAATGCCCATGGTGACCAGTCCTGAATCCAAGTTTTGTGTTGCTGGCCCAAATTCATCACTTCCGCGCCTGCCTGCCGTGTTGATCAACATTGAACCAAGCTAAGCGACCGCAGTATCCACACACTTCTGCAAGGTTGCGTTTATAAACCATTGTATATTGAAAGATGGATTTTTCAGAAACATCAAGTAATGCTATCAAAATCCATCAAATATCCCATTGCGTGTCTATCACAGTGCATGACTCAAACATCCTCAAACTCATCCACCGGTGAATTTTGCCTGGACCACAGCCATCTTCATTACCTCAAATGGCAGTCCAAGGGCATTTTTGATGATCTCCGAAAATGGTGGTTCAACGCATGCGCGAACATGGTTTAACACTATGTGTTTAAATCTGTTTGCATGTTTTTACTTTACTACAAGGTGGTGCGCCAGCTGGTTAGCTAACTTGGTTTACAAGTGGGTCAATTCCCTTGGAATTATGCTAGGCATATGATAGATTATGATAGTACATGAATGATTTATCTATAGTTATCTTTTTTTAGTAAACCAACTGCAAAAGGCGAAACTCTGGTTTCCCGTCGATTTTCGGAGACCATCCCATGAAAATATATGCCCTTCAATCGGCAACCAAGAAAAGGAACTTCAAAATCTCAAAATATCTCAAAATTGTATTGGATTGGGTTCGTCTAAAAGTAAGGGACCTCTAAACCATTGGTAGAATCTCATTGTCTCTTTGAAATGGATTTATGGGGGGGCATACCTAATCTCAAAAAATATCAAAATTGGATTGTACTATATTGTACTACTCACTATTCATCACTATTCATCACTATTCATCACTATTCATCACTATTCATCACTATTCATCACTATTCATCACTATTCATCACTATTCATCACCAATTGGATTGTACTACTCACTATTCATCACTATTCATCACTATTCATCACTATTCATCAGTAAATATCAGCAATTGGATTGTACTACTCACTATTCATCACTATTCATCAATATTCATCAATAAATATCACCCATTGGATTGTACTACTCACTATTCATCAATATTCATCACTATTCATCACTATTCATCAATATTCATCAATAAATATCACCAATTGGATTGTACTACTCACTATTCATCAATATTCATCACAATTCATCACTATTCATCAATAAATATCACCAATTGGATTGTGCTACTCACTATTCATCACTATTCACCACTATTCATCACTTTTCATCAGTAAATATTGGTGGATTGTACTACTCACTATTCATCACTATTCATCACTATTCATCACTATTCATCACTATTCATCACTATTCATCAGTAAATATCAGCAATTGGATTGTACTACTCACTATTCATCACTATTCATCAGTAAATATCAGCAATTGGATTGTACTACTCACTATTCATCACTATTCATCGCTATTCATCACTATTCATCAATATTCATCAATAAATATCACCAATTGGATTGTACTACTCACTATTCATCACTATTCATCAGTAAATATCAGCAATTGGATTGTACTACTCACTATTCATCACTATTCATCGCTATTCATCACTATTCATCAATATTCAT
>BGPT01001324.1:116395-161395 GCA_003297045.1 Symbiodinium sp. clade C Y103
ATTCATCACTATTCATCAGTAAATATCAGCAATTGGATTGTACTACTCACTATTCATCACTATTCATCGCTATTCATCACTATTCATCAATATTCATCACTATTCATCAATAAATATCACCAATTGGATTGTACTACTCACTATTCATCACTATTCTACCTTACTGTCACCTGGAGAAATCGGCGTCTTTTCTGCGGGAAAAATGGGCCGAAAAAACGGCTACGCCTTCCATGCTCCAAGAGGCCGGAAGAGCAACCTCGCTGGACTCCACATCATCCAAGGCTTGGGCCACCTCTTCCGGACGCGACTCCTGGTGAAAGCGAGGGGAAAAACCATGGATGGAACATGGCCGGAACATGGCCGGAATATAGATGATTTTCATTGATTTTCCCATTCAAAATCCTTCATTTATAGATATTTATAGAGTTTTTTCCAATGCTACCTTTCATTACAGGAGGGTATCTTGGGGGTTTGGAAGTGTTGATCATCTTCACGCCCATGGCGAAACCAAAGCTGCGAGTTTTCTGGATGGATCTTGATGGTTTGTGGATCCCCTGCCAAAAATCTATATAAACTGCTTGGTGGGATATGTGGTTCCTGGAAATGGTTGAAAGTTGAAAGGAAAAATGTGCCAAGAAAACACATCCATATATGATTCAATATGCCTTGGAGTCAAATCCATGCGTTCAACAGTTGTCCAAACAACAACAATCCGCTGAATGGATCTGAATGGTGTGTACTTGATTACCCATCCAATCTCAACAAACACTTTAAACAAGCAATGCCAGCGGATGGCACCCCCAACTTACCCAGGTTTCATCCTTTTCCCGCCCTCATCTCCCATCCTCCAATCCCTGACGGATACGCATCGCTGCGGACCTTGATACAGTGCGGGACCCAGGCCACATCCCAAGTGACTGGTTGAAAACAGTTCTCCATGCTGTTCAAATCGCTAGGTGATGGTGTGCTGACTAGGTTTAGAGACTGGGGACATCGACGAAACACGAGCTAATGAGCAGTGGCGAACAGAAACACTTGGGGAAGTTCATGGCACTAATCATCCGCAACAAATCCAGCTAAATGATGCTACATGTCACTATACCCCACATGAAGTACAGTTCCCTGCGGTATAAAACACGATGCTCCGACACTGTGTATAAATGTATCTCGCTGTAGCCACCCTCATACCCCTGCAAAAAATACTACTGTGGTCACTGGGGATCATCATCCCAAGTATGCTTGAACATATGAAAAATATGTTTGAAACCAGCAGTCAGTCATATATGCACAAACTATGTTCTGCTAATTATGCTGATTCACACACACATGAAATAAGTCATTTTTGGGATAGCTACAGTAGCCCAATCCTAACCACCCTTTACAGGTGACGTCGCAGTGAGCTTGTTGCCATCCAGACATCCTCGTTAAATCCCATGATATCCCCCCGTTGTGCCACCATTTATATAGGTGGAAAAATCACCGCGTTTATCATGTGTTGTTGCTTACATTCCCATTTTTGTTGGTTACATCACCATTTTCATCAGCTGACACAAAGTAGCCATGACACGCCCCGGAGGCTTTTCCGCGAGTTTCCGATGCCAAGTGGCACAAGCAATTGCAACTCCAGGAAAAAGCCCTGAAACCTGAAGGAGGAACCAAAGTATGGTAAAATATCTAGTAAACTATGTAAGGCTTAACCATAACCAGCACAATGTTCTGGGCACCATACTTTTTTCTGTGGAATTTTCAATATCTAAAACATATGTCTATGTATAGTGAACAATGTGAGGTTAAACTGTTAAACCAACCATTTTAAAAACATATCGTTGCGATGTGGGAAGATATTGTGGGGACATGCAGCCAGCTTGATATGATTTTGGGTGCATCTGCAAATGGGGGAATTAACCCCCAATTGATGCAGGTGAACAGGGAATGCATAAGGAACATGATGCGTAACCAGTGGATTTAAGGGGTTCCTGTTGTTGGACAAGCCACCAATATCAACATGTAATGAGAATGAGACCATGTTTGATGCCTTTTTGGTCAAAAGGTCTTGTGACATCCTCTCTTTTCTTTTAGGTATCTGCCTTACAGTTACAGCATATCCTACAGGTTGACGGGCTGTCCATACCCCAATGACCATGTGCCTGGCACGGAATTCCTGTCAGGATTTCGACGTTGGTCATGAAACAAACCACTGATCAGCCAAAGTGGGTAGTTCAATGGCCCTTATTGTCCAGCTTTGGCTTCTTATATAATTCATGAATAAACTACTTTGGGATGATCATCTCAAAGAGATGCCTTGCAAGCACCCGGGAATCTATGCAGGTCCGAAGATTCAGGGGAAAACCTCAGTCAATCCACTGTCTATTCATCATGTTTAAAAACAGTTCCGCATAAAAAAAAGAAGGGGTTGCTACCCTGTATTCTATTTTCAGAGGCCGCCCCATGCCCTTTTCACCCACCAAACTCTACCACTTTCCATCTGCGCCAGCGGTGATTCCAAGGAACTCGTCACTGCTTTGCTCCGGAATCTTTTGGACGAGGGCTTCCACACACCTCGGGGCCCCCAACCGCAAGGCCATCAAACATATATTTGACCATAGTCATGACATGGTATATCATATATGTATGTATATATATATATATACATATATATATATAATATGTAACATATGGGCTAAATCGCCCCACCATCACTTAGTAACTTTGGATTGCTTACAATGGATATCAAACCACATGAAACATCTGCACGGCGAGCGGCTCAGTGTCGCTGAGGCTTCCCAAATGCGCCTCTTCTTCCGAGGACAGCTCCACCTGAAGGGCTGGTCATCCGCCAGGAAGCGCATGGCGAGCTGGGAAATCCGAGAACGAGAACATGGGCATCTAGAATGCATAGTGATATATATGACTATATATATATATATAGATTGTGACAAATTGAGTTACATGGTGGATTTTCTGGCAAGATGTCTTTGAGCATGCCAATTGAACTGGTTGTCTTAAGCCCTTATTTTGGCTGGTCAAGTCATATCAAATCTCCCCTTTCATATGGGTTTGATGACAATTTGGAGAACACTCCGTTCTAAACACTGATTGATCATTATCCATGACGATTTTGCTTGGCAAAAAAAGTCAACAAACAGCCAACCAGCAAAAACTACCCTGTGTTGCCTGTGTTAGTCAAACACGGCGATGAACATATCCAATGGGAAAAAGAAATTAATCAAGGTTCTTTTCCTGTATCTTGATTGCTTTCCGTGTGATGTGTGCGAACCGGATGGCATATTCCCGATCCAAATCGCAAAGAAACAACTAATATATGCACATATATGCACATTTATATTAATTAAAGACATGACAATCCACTGGGCTGACTTGATTGGCAATCCACGTTTTGGATACTGAGGTCCCCAACCCCATTCTTTGCCAGGAGTTTCACAGCGGCCTAAAATGGAAGGTGGGTGGGTTGACTGGGGGTTGATGGGCAAAGGTGCAGGTAGGATGAGAAAGGGATGACCTGAAGGTCTGGACAAAAAAGTGCTGAAGGAGCACGCATTCATTGAAAACACATGTTTAAGTATGGAAAACAATATGTGGAGCACTCCAAGACAAAGGTTAAATATGACTTTCCGGTCGAGGTGGATGCTTGGAAAAATCCAAAACAAATGGTCAGGACTTGGGGGGCGCAGTTCCAGTTGTAAGAGAATGCAACTATAGTTATAGGATGTTATAGGGGTCCCATATGCCAAAGTATGAGGGTTAAATCCCATAGTTATAAAGCTAGGCTCAGGCTATGCAAACTGATAACCACAAGTGCACCAAGTACATACTTGAAAAATCATATCAATAAAAAATCTATCAATTAGATATATGTATATATATATATATTTACAAATCACAAAAACAAATCTCACTCCTTAATTGGTGAAATCACCATGGTCCATCATGTTCCCTTGTTTTGGGTATTTGAGCCATTGAGGTGGTCTCCAACCGTTCCAGGCCTGAGCTGATTGACACCTGGCAACAAAGAAACCGTGGTTTCATGGGGGATTTACCCTCTGGTAAACTTACAAAAAGCTATGGAAAATGGCAATTTATAGTGGATTTTCCCATGAAAAATGGTGATTTTCCATAGCTATGTGGCTGTTTACCAGAGGGTACTACACATCTGACTGGGACCATGGTTTCTGGTGTTGAACATGAACGAGGGACCGAGGGAATGGATTCATGTGCAATCTGGACATCAAAAACATCACATCGCGAACACGTAATGACAAAAACAGGGTCGGAGGCGCCTGTCCCATTTGCACGCCAGTATTTCCTCATTTGGGATTTGGAGGCAACCAGTGTGTTGGAAAAGTAATGATGCTCAGTTGAGGCAGCAACTCTTGTGAAAAAGGTGGGTAGGAACTCGTCACAGTCCAGTCTTCCAGTGGCAGAACACTGCACCCTTCACAATCTTCACAACTTCAAAACACACACTTAAAAAAAAAAAACATGAAATTTTGAAGATTTGAGGTGCTATTCACCGCAACAGGGTTTCAACGGTTTCAACCAACGGCCACTCTTCTTTCGTCTGCGGCGAGAATCATGCAATTTTCTTCTGTGTTGTGTCTCCAGGAAACCTCATGGCAAGCACAGTTCTTCAGCGCCAAGATGATCCAAGATGGACATGCTTCGCTGCAGAAAAGAAATGATGGACTGGTTACTCGTTGATACTACTTAACATATTGTATAGGAAGTCAACATGTGCAGCCAAAAAAACTTGCATCAACGGTTTCTGTGTGGAATCCCAGGATTTTTTTTCGTTCGGCACATCTCGGAAACATGACACTGACTATTGAATGCCCTATTTGAATTGATCGGGTACTGTTGATGCCAAGCAGCTGTTGACCAAAAAGCGAATTGCATCATCCACAGTACATTGGAATTCCTCTTCCTGGGTCCATCGTCAAAACTTTGCAAAACCAAAGGGTTCACAATGCGAACGATGTGGGTCCTTCACAGGTGTCGTGGTAACATGTTGGGAACATAATCCCCATAAACTCCAGCCACTTGTGCTTGAAGTGTTTCAAGAGCTGGTCTGTCCCGGAGATTTTTTGCGCATGAGGATGACATTAGGCAACAGGAGACGTGTTCAACGTCTGCAATTTTTCTGACAATGAACCGCATATGAGAACAAACACTAAGACGCAATTCTACATATCATAGATACGTATAGGTAGATAATAGATGGATAGATGGTGAAAAAGAAAAATGTGTGGCACATAAACAAACATCAACTATCAACTGTCTACCTTGAATCACCTTGAATCACCTTTCATCACCTTTCATCACCTTAGTGTTGCATTAACGTGTAGATACACCACAATCTGATCGAAATTGGGAAGCCTTAAAAATGAATGCTTACACTAAAAATGACCAAACTATATGCAGTCCTCTGGCCTTAAAATTTGAACTATGCCGAAGCTTCACCATCCGCGAAGGATATGAAGCATTTCTCCGACATGGTTTATCGGTCATATACCCTGAATGTACCATCATTGTTGTTATGTACCCTGAAGGTACCATCATTGTTGTTGGTTAAAACATGTGAAATCCCAATGAATTTCGTGGTTTCTCGTAGAATCCGTATCGAAATCCCAGAGATCGGCCCAGCATCAGGTAATTTCGTAGGCTCTTCTTCCTCCAGATCTGGATTTTCCTAAGATGGGGGACCTGTGGGGACCCACAAGGTGATCATGGTGGTTAGTGATCAGGTTAGCCTCCAATAGACTAAGAGCTTGGAATTGAACATGCGCCATCTCCATTGATCCCTTATTTAGTGGAAACTATTAGAATTAAAACCTCATGATTTAGCGGGATCTATGTTAGTTGGGGAGAATGGTGACAGAAATTTAAATGATGTTACCTTCCGGTGCTTCAACAGTTTGCTTCGAAAATCGCCACTTTTCACAGGGAAATCATCCATTGCCATGGTGAATTGGGTAAATGATGCTACCCACGGTTCTGGACATGTGCAAATGAACCATCATCATACAAATGCAACAAGATATATAAAGATGCAGTGAATGAACATCTAGCCATCGCTGCTGCAGAGACATTAGAATATACCCATGTGGGAGTGCATGTCAGTTCATCAGTGGTCCGATCAGAACAGAGGCTTCAGGCACAGCAACTTGTTAAATCAACTGATTGCCATCCCAAGGCAACTCTTCGAATGACAGGACAGGATCCAGTTTGGACATATTCAGGGGAAAAACGCGCCAGGAACCATAGTCCTAGCATTTCCACCTAGCATAATAACGCTTTGTGGTTCCAATCCATGTCAGAATCTCATAGAATCTGAACATCTTAGACAGGTCAATCATCGGAAAATAATTACTACAACGCATTTAAAGCCACCAACCAGTGATTGGTCATGTCATCGTGTCCCTGTTTTTCTTACCCAATGTATAGCCCAAAATGTGTGTCGCCACGGCTTTGGCCGCACATTGCTTCCCCATCCAAGCTTCACATTCCGCCATGGCCAGGTTGATTCTTTGGGCCAAGCACGGCTGCATCACCGGCGGTTGGCTTCCAGATTCCGCGCATCTCTATGAGATACCCCGCAAAACAAACCTCGCAATGCAAAAAAAAACTGGTGAAAGCTGGTGATTCGCCCTGTTATTCTTATCTTTTCCATGCACTGGCACATTCCATGCGAGTGAGTTATATCAATTATCTTGAGATGAAGCTAATGTAGCTCTGCCAATGCAGGTGGCTAAGTAGTAGCCGACTGTCCGCAATGTGCGTGGCCCCTGGCACTGAATTGACTTCAACATAATGTAGCAAAGTGAATGGTGCAACGCACCTAATTCTATAGCATGTTCTGTTCATCGACCTGTTCACATTGGGTTCCAGCTGTTGACCAAATTGGGTTTACAAATGTTTGCAACAGTTTACAACACCGCCCCATCGATGAAATTTCACTAACGTGGTAAACCCAATAAATCCAAAATAATAAACAATCTCATTAACCAACCATGTGGGGTAATATCATGTTTATTTTCAATCATCCCACACATAGGGGTATACTGCAGCATACCCAGTAGCCAACCTCTACTAGGGATGATCTATAACAGTCACATATTCCATATTCATTCATTATCTTACCACTATACTATCATATATCAATCCATATTCTCCCATTGGTAGGGAAAACTAACATAGATGTGGAAAATCAAGCAACTATAGACTTTTTTCCTGGGGTTTCCCGAATTGTTTTTTTACATCTATGTTTGTTTACCCTAGGGGAACACATTCCCAAACACTATCCTGAGCTGATAGGCCCACCCAAAGCCGCCACCCCCCAGGCACCCGCCACAGCTGCTTCGCGGAGTTACGCCTCAGTCCAGACCACCCACTATTTTCATAGGGGGTGAACCATTAAAAAAAAAACAGTTTAGCATGCTTTAACCATCCTGAGAAAGGGAACATCAAGCGCTATATATATATATTGTTATATCTATATTTGTTCTTGAACTGTAAAATGATATATAGTAATAATATTATGTATGTATGTATGTATGTATGTATGTATGTATGTGTATGTATGTATGTGTATGTATGTATGTGTATGTATGTATGTGTATGTATGTGTATGTATGTGTATGTATGTGTATGTATGTGTTGTATATGTATATGTATATGTATGTGTATGTGTATGTGTATGTGTATGTGTATGTGTATGTGTATGTGTATGTGTATGTGTATGTGTATGTATTGTATGTATTGTATGTATTGTATGTATGTATGTATGCATGTATGTGTATGTATGTGTATGTATGTGTATGTATTTTTTTTTACCTACCCCATTAACCCTTTCGAGTCAGCAGGCGAGCCCGACATGTGATTGTTCACACGGCCTGTGCTTGAAGAACCATTTGGACATCCGGGTTCCAATTGACAGGACTTACCAACCTTCAGTCCCTAAGGACACTATATATCCATGCGGAGATGACACCAAAATCTGCAAGTGGTTGTTAGCAGAGATGTCACAACGCAAGGAGTGAAAAAGGAAAAGTCAACTGCACATGTCAAAGTGAAAAGATCCACTCTCATCCGCTGCACGACAACAGCTGCAGCAAGCGGCAAGCGCCAGTAGATTCCAAGCAGCACAGCGCAGATGGCTCTCAGAGCGCGCAAAAGGCCGCAGCAGCCAGCGCCGTAGATGCAGCAAACAGCGCAAAATGCATGCAAGTGACATGTGCACATTCTTTGAAACTGCAAAGAGCTGGAGAAACATGACAAAGGCAAAGTGCCGGCTGTCTCCGAACTCTACAAGTCCTCAAACTCCTGTAGAGGTGGCCAAGCCCAGGTTGGGCGATGATCCATCAGAGCTGCTCAGCGTCCTGTCGTTGTGTGGAGACAATCTGACCAACCAAATCAGCACACAATTGCGATGGATGGAATCTGACAGTTGAGAAACCTGCACAGGAAGTCTGTTGTCATCATACACCATCCAACCACCCCGATATCGCAATGCAGCTTGATAATGGCCGTGGTGTGGAGAAGTCCCTATATGAAAAACGACGCCACAGATCTCAAATTGATCCAAGTCAACCTGAACTTCACCTGCTCTGTCACTGAAGCACGGAAACAAAATGTGATTGTTGGGAAATCCAATGCGTTGTTGACATTTGGTGTGAGTGGAATCTGAATGTCTTTCAATCATCAAAACCAATTGGGAGCCGACCTCAACAAGGCATCGACATAGACCTTGGTCGTCGTGCCATGCGTCCACAAGCTCTTGCAAGTATACTGAATCTGACAAGTGGTCAATGAAAGGCAGCTGAATTGGCGAGAAGCGGGTACCCTTTTCTCCATCCAGGTGCACGGAGCGGAGTCCATCAACAAAAGATGGTCGAGTATCCCACTGACAACTGAGAAACTTCGGTTGAGTGAAGTTGAGAAAGAAATCACAGAACTCACAGGCATCTTGCTGCCTTCTCAGAAACTTCTCAATTGTCCAATCCCCAAAAAGAAGCCACTTGAAGGGATCGTGTCGAAAAAGATCCAGTGGCATGCAGCTGCACAGAGTAACGTTGCGCATCAGCTCAAAGCCTGCTCTCCAAAAGGTCCCATGAAAGCCATCTGATAACAGCATCTGCCAGGCTAAGCAAGCTATCACAGCATTGACCGGACAGGCCTTCCCCGTTGGATTCAGAAAGATCCGAACTGTGCCAAAAGTCACATCGCCTTCAGCAATGATTTGGCCAAAGGTTGCCGATCCAGGTTTTGGGGCTTGAGACGGATCTGGATGAGCTGCCAAATGCTGTGGTAGGAGAGCTTGTCCAACTCGAACCATAGCTCTGGGCTCGACCTCATTGAGATGGTCCACAGCCATGGGACGGCCGCCGTCTCCTGCTCCGTCTGCTTCTTCAGAGCATGGAAGCGGAGAGTCACATGCTGATCCTCCATGATTCGAAGGACGTTGGAGATGGACTTCATGACTGCCGCAATGGGCAGACCTGGACTCGAAGTGGGCTGTAGGCTCTTTTGCTGAGGGCTCCACCTGAGATAAGGCATCGTCCGGTCGGAGTCGTCCCGGATCAGATGGTAGGCCATGCAGTCGCGGAACAGCTCCGCAGTCACCTCCGCCGCATGAAGTTTCTGCAAGCGGTTGTCCAAGGTCTGAATCATAGTTTTGGCCAGTAGGTGGCGGAGCGGCATCTCTTTGCTGCCCTGGTGCCAAGTCTTGCTGGTCTGAAGCAAGGTGGGAATCACTGAGCCCTGACCTGGGTTCATCCAAATCAGGAATTCCGACTCCTGAAGAAGGGTGTTCAGGCTGTCCTCGTGCCGCACAACCAATCGACAAAGCGTCGTCAGGAGCTCCGTCGGAACCGTCGTCTCTGATCCAGATCGGCTGCTGGACGGCTTCCTCTTTGGAGTCGATGGTTTCGGTCGCTTGTTCGACTGAGGTGGTTTGTCGGATATTCCCAGGGATCCCAGCTGGTCCGGGGTAAGCAAGTTGCCCCAAATCTTCATGGCCGCATCCATGCCTTCCGGCTCCAAGGAGTGGGTGGCCATTGACCAAGAAAATCGCCAAGTTCAGCAAGGGCAGGCACTGGTCGTGGTGCTTGAGCAATCCGCAAAATTGGCAGGGGCTGTTGACAGCAAGCAGCAGTCGGTGATAGCACATGAGTGTTCTCAATTGATGAAAGTTGTGTGCACGATGAAGATGTTCTAAGAACTTGTTGGGCATGAAAAACTTTCGTGAGCAAAGGAGACACTGATGATTCATCATCTCTTCAATCTGTGGATCACGCATCATGAGGAATCCGCAATGTGCCAGCTGTTCCATGTTTCGTCCAAATGGATCTGAGGTCAAGGCCTGATGTCTCCAGAGCTGAAGTTCATCTTGACGTGTCGCATACCAAATGGTCTCCTGAGAAGGCCAGTCATCCGTCAGCGGATCACAATTCAGCACCGGGGTCATCAGCAACAAGGCCAGCTGAATCACATAAGCACATTGCTTGAAGTGCTCTTCCGGACGGTCTGCATCAATGAACAGAGCTCCGCACCAGTCGCAGTGAGAGTCCACTGCCAGTTCAGCAAAGATGTGACAAATTTGATGGGTGATCAGTCTCAGGCTGGCAGCTGTGACCTGATGAATGGCCTGGAGATGAGCCAGGATGCTGGGCAAAGGCACAGCCTCTTGACACAGTATACACTGAGAGCTCAGCACGGCCGTCAAGGTACGATCCTGCCAAATCTTGGAGAAGTTCCTGGTGATCAGAGCAGTTGAGAGACGTCTGAAGTCATCTGGATACAGAAGATCACCAAGATATGCAAGTAATCCATTGGTGGAGAAAGCCCATGGAATGGTGACTGGCCATCCAAAGTCGGTCACCATCAGCGCAAGTTGCGTGATGCTCACGCATCTGTGATGCGGCTCTCCCCATCCTGGAGACGGGTTGCAGAAACATCCAAGACATTGAAACATACACCAATGCAAGATGTCACGCATCAGCTGGGCATCACTGAGCGCAGCAGCATGAGATCGGCGCAGATGCGCTTCTAAGCCTTCTGCATTGCCGCAAGGCTGTCCGCAGAGCTGACAGGTCTGTGTCAGTTGAATTCTCAGGTGACGCAGCTTGTAGAGCAAGGAGGGTTGGCCACTCCACAGGATTGGTGCAATCTGTTCTCCAATGGACAGGTATTGCTCAGGTGGAAGCACCGAGGCTTGCGCTTGTTGCTGACGTTCATGGTCAAGCCTCAGAAGAGCAAACTGCTGATACAGGCAGCACACATGTTTGTAGCGCTGTGGAGGAACACAAATGCNAAGAGCAAACTGCTGATACAGGCAGCACACATGTTTGTAGCGCTGTGGAGGAACACAAATGCAGCCATGAGTTGGTTTGTTCTCCGTGTCAAGCACTATGGCTCTCTTCATGCTGTCAGTCCAGAGATGAGCATGATTCTGGCCAAAATGGCGTGTCAAATCCTGCTTCCTGCCAAAGTGTTTGTCGCAGATTGCGCACCTCGAGGACACAAACTGCAAGACCTCCGGCATCTGTAAGAGCTCGGTGCAATTGTTGTTCTCCACTGCCTGCGCCAGGAAGCACTTGGCGTCTATCAGATTGGATGGCAGATCATTGCAGACCTCAACCACTGCATGGTACTGCTGGACGTGTTGACGGAGTCCATGTTTTGTGCCAAAGACCTTGTGACACGTGGGACACTGAAAGGAGGCTGCAGTCTGGCCATGGTCTATCACATGTCCTTCACGTGCAAGTAAAATTGCCAGTTGCCGTACCAAAATGCAGTGATGATATTGCTTGAATTGATCACCGCAAAGAATACACGGTGACTGCAAATGCCACTGTTTGTTGATGGAGGCATGGATGGACGTGTGTCGTAGAAACAGGTCAGAATGAGCTGTTTGCATGTGCGACAAGAGACCCCTGGCTGTAAGACTGAAATGTTGGCACAGACTACAACGGGTACGAAAGTACTCTCGAAGTGCAGGTGTGTTCACAAAGGCCTGAAGGTCTAGCTTGAAGGCCACTTGCAGGAGCTCATGCACTCTGGCTCTATGTTCTGCTGATTCAAGGGTCTCAGCATTGGGTACCTGCGGGCGCTGGCAAACAAATTGAACATGGTATTGCAACCGATGCCAAGTTGTGAAGAGTTGACCACATCTTGCACAGGTGGGAACACCATCAGCAATGTCAGGAGACTGCATGACTCTGAGGGGGCCTCCGCGGTCTCCATGTGCTGTCGTCAGATGCCTGCGAAGGGAAGACATTGTGAGAAAGACTTGATGACAATACATGCAAGTGAAAGAATGTACTGGGATGGTCTCCTCAAAGTCGGTCCAACGGTGCCGCAAGCTCTGATAGGTAGTCCAAATGACCTGACAACGTTGATCATAATCAATGGGCTGATGTCTCAAAAGAATGTCATTGGATGCCAGCTGAAAGCGTCTTTGAGCATCCCGCTTTGCTGCAGTCCGGCCCAAGTTCAGCAGGCGCAGCAAGGGATCATCAAGGTTGTGGGATTGTAGAAAGTCTTGATGTGTATTGTGATGGATATGAGTTGGTTCTCGAAAAATTCGTCTGAGATGTTTGAAACATGTGATATCCAGGAGTTGCAAAGTAGTAGATGAAAAGCCAATGGAAAAGAGCCCGTACTGCATGCAGGTGTAAACACACTGAAACCACAACCTGGTCCTTTGATGTGGAGACAGATGTCTCTGTGCATAGAGCCAACGGGTCAATTGAAGGTTGGTCTTTTCAGCTGCCTTCAGTCTGCAAATCATGGTTTGCTTTTCAAAGTTGTAAAAGCTGACAGTGGTGCCCAAATACTGCTGTTGTTTTACCAGGCGGATGAGTGAAAAAGTGCCATTCCCTCTCGGGATCTTCAATTGAGCCCCTCCATCCGGCAAGCGCTTGATGTACTGCTTTTGCAGTCGGTGCAGGGCACGACCACGCAGTCGAAGCATGACAGTTGTTTTGGAGAGGTTGACCTGCATCTTTGCTTTCTCTAGTACATCAAGAATGCGACCCAGATCTCTCAGGACTCGGTGCAGTTGCTCTTCACTCTTCAGCACCTCATGAAAGCTGCTGTCATCAGCATAGATGGTTGAATGATCTAAGACCCAACTTTCTGAAGTGACAGCCATGAACTGCTGCAAAAGCAAAGCTGCTTGAGTGGCCCACAAAGCTGGTGCCGCACGGCATCCCTGGCGGATACCCCGCGTGGTGGGGAATTCCCGTTGATGGCCTCGATGATCAAACTTGTAGCTGGTACAGCTGTAAGCCGATTTCAGAAAGGACAACAGTGAGTCCGCGACGCCCAATGAAGCCAATCCCTCATAGAGAGCTGGTCGGTCAACGACATCAAATGCCTGAGACAAGTCCAAACTCAACATGATGCCTCCAACCAGATTGAACTGTTCATTGTCACAAGCACGATTGTGAATGACAAACTTCTGAGAATCAAGAAGGTCCCGCACTTCCCGGCAGCATGTAGCAATTCGATGGAGCGCATCTTCAGTACCCCGCTCTGGCAAGTACGCATACTGAGGCAGTCCCCTCAAGTATGGCCAAACTTGTGATTGCAACTCATCTGAGAAAACTCCAAACAAAGTTTTTCCACACGGATCGAGGAGAGTGATTGGTCTGAGGTCTGCTGCTGCATGACATTTCTTGTTGGGCTTGGGCNGAAAACTCCAAACAAAGTTTTTCCACACGGATCGAGGAGAGTGATTGGTCTGAGGTCTGCTGCTGCATGACATTTCTTGTTGGGCTTGGGCAGGAAACATAAATGGCCTTGGCTCCAAGCTCTTGGCAATTGTCCAGTCTGGCTGCATTGATGCAGATATGGATCAAGATAGTGAGCAATTTGCTGGGCCGCACACCTCCANGCTCCAAGCTCTTGGCAATTGTCCAGTCTGGCTGCATTGATGCAGATATGGATCAAGATAGTGAGCAATTTGCTGGGCCGCACACCTCCAAAACGGCGCAGGAGCATAGGCAGGATCCAGAGCCTTGGAAAGGGGCAACTTGTGAAGTCCAGCTTGGAACTCATCTTGCGTGAACGGCCAATCAAATGAGCAGGCCTCAGGTTGTGGAACATCAGAGTGGTAGACTGTAGAGAACCAGTCACACAGACTGTCGGCAGCCTGCGCAGGAGTCAGAAGGGTTCCATCAGGGGCACGTAGCATCACTCTTCTGTACTGCTGCTTTGGCGCTATGGTTCTAATGGCCTGGTACAGCCTGAAGTGANTAGCATCACTCTTCTGTACTGCTGCTTTGGCGCTATGGTTCTAATGGCCTGGTACAGCCTGAAGTGATCATGGGCTTGCTCTGCTCGATCAGCTGCTTCATAGATCTGTTGCAGTCGACGTTTGCGTGCCAGTTTTGAGTTCAATTTCATAACTCCTCTGGCTTTGCATTTGGACATGACATGATGCCAGGCCTGAAAAACGGTTCTCAGGTCAGTGCCATGTAGAGCACGCAGGGCCAGGGTGTGTTCCTGAAACTGTTGGAAGGGAGTGATATCAAATCGATGGACAGGTTCTTTGGCATGATGATTTGTCGGTGCCGTGAACTGTTGCAAGGTCTGGTGAACCAAGTCAAACGGAGTATCGTTATCTGGCAGATTAGTCAAAGAGTCACACACACGCTGTTGAAGTTGAGCGGTACGTTCATTTGGATGCAGCCATTGATGACATAGATCCAGCCTCTGATTGCGTGTCCAGCCCTGTGGTCGTTGAGGACTGTTGTGATTCCAAGCCTTCAGGAGTGATGTGATCATCGGCACATGAAAAGCACCACCATGACAAAGAAGAGGAAAATCGGTCAGATATTGTACTTGTTTGGATGTAGCATCAGCAAACTGCGTTCGACAGCAAATGAAATCGATGCGTGAATGTTGCAAATCAAATTGGTATGTTGGTCCCAAATCATGCGTCCAAGTGTTGAGTGCTGTGAGAGAAAATGTTTTGAGAATGGTCTGCAATTGGTGTGTGTCAGAATGTTCAGGGCCCCGACAGCGCTTGTTCATCATGGTGTAGGTGTCAATGCCCACCACATCAGCACATGTCCGCAGTGATGTGTTGGTGTCTCCCAGCAAGACAAGGGTATTGCGCTTAGGTAGCTGTGCAAGCAGAAGGGAAAGCTGATGCCATACTTCGGCTCTGTCATCCATACGTTGGGGTGCATGAACATGTTGATACAAATTGACAATGTCAATGTGTCTGTGCACTCCATGAAGACGCAAGTGAAGAAGTCGGCCGGGAACAATCTCTCCCCATGAAATGTCATGCTGCTCACAAAGTTTACGAGACACCAAAAACATCAAGCCTGCGGCCCGAGAGCTCATGCCACTGTGAACGTATGTATGTATGTATGTATGTATGTGTGTCTGTATGTATGTATGTATGTATGTATGTATGTATGTATGTATGTATGTATGTATGTATGTATGTATGTATGTATGTATGTGATGTGATGTGATGTGATGTGATGTGATGTGATGTGATGTGATGTGATGTGATGTGATGTGATATGTAATGTAATGTAATGTTATGTTATGTTATGTTATGTTATGTTATGTATGTATATGATGTTTCGACGTTGACATTATTTTGATGGTTGCTCTCTGTTGAAGGCTGCTTTGACGTTGCTGCTAAATTCAACCTCTTTTTGCTGTTGATCGAGCGTGCATTTTGGTGATCAACCCTCATTTGCCTTTCTGCCCAGCCCAAATGATTGTAGCTCGGACTTAGATCCTGCAAAACTGGAAAGTTGAAACTAAAGTCCGATGCGAACATCTGTGAAGTCCGATGAGCCTCAAGTTTGGATCCATACCAAAATCTCAATGAGTGCCATAACTTCCCACCATCCCAGCTCTGAGACCCTGCGGGGTGGAGGCGGCACCACTGGAGTCACGGAAATTCCAGGGCGCGCCTGCATTGAAACGACTGGATCCTCTGTAAGGCAAACACTTTGGGGACTTCAAAGCGTTTTATATTATTGTTCCAATTTCAATGGGTTTCAAAGGCGTTTCAATGGCAAAAGTGGGCTTAGAAACCAGAAATCGTTACTACCGGGTCTAAATCTCGAAGTCAGAGTGTCACCTTCGACAATCCAGCTATATAAACTTTTAAATCTTCACCGCCTGCTCCTGCTGACTAAACCATGGCAGCAAAGGTTCACCAAGAAGTAAGGCTGAATGTATTATGAAGAATCACTACATGGCCTGAATATTGATCCCATCCCCTTAATAAACACCCCACCACAAACCCTGGTAAGTTTTTTCTACGGGATTTGCACAAATGTGGGACCATAGGAAGAGGGTGTTTAATATCGGGGGGGATGGATCATGTTTGCTCCAGCCTTGAGGCTTACAAAACAGCCATGTTGAACAAGCGATAGTATTTAAGAAGCCGGCATATTGCATTTAATTCAATGTGTTTTGTGTAAGCAAAGTATAAGTTTGGTTCATTAACGGCTTCGTTTTCGCTGAGCTTGAATGACGGCCCATTTTGCTACACACAATCCCGAAAACTTGATGAATTTATTGATTTATTGACCTAAAGGCGGCTCCCCTCCGATAATCCAAAGTTTCCTTTCTCCCGCCTCTATCGAGCGGCCCTGCGCAGGGGTGATGGGTCGTGACTTTCAGATCTTCTTGCCGCCCTGCTGATCTGTTTTGAAACTAGCACAAATGACATGGATTTAAGCAAAATAAAAAGACATATACAGAGTACATATACCGTATATGCACACACACACAGTATGTATATATATATATATATATTTGAAATTAATTAAATAATAATGAATTGTATATATATATATATATTATGATTGATTATATATGCATATATCACATCACATCACATATCAATGTATTATATATATATAACTATTCATCATATCAATTCATATGCATAACTATTATGGAATCCTTAAACATTCACTTCATCCATCGAACATCGCCACTTTTTCAATACGTCCTCTTTGATCCGCCGCCCGGCAATCCTTTGGATGCTGGGCCCTGCCGACCAAAATGTGGCCACGAAACAGGGGGAAATGTGGTCCTTAAGAAACCAAATTCCACCAAAACGGCTGGCAAAAATGTGGCAAAACTGCACAACTTCACTTCGTTCCCTTCAGATCTTCCAAGTTTAAGACAAAATTAAAAAAATAGAAAAAATAGTTGAAAGATGTTGAAAGTGTTTGTCCACTTTTGTGAAGTTATGCGCCCCCTTCACATCCGACACTTATTCGTGAGTGAAGGGTCTCGGCAAATGTCAAAAAGGCGGTGCTGCAACCAGCGAACAAACTCCAATCACCAATCACTAATCTGAAACAGTTTCGCAAAATGCAAAAATGGCCGAAACATCCAAAAAATAGAATAGATAATCACCAATCACCAATATCACCAATAGATTCTGAATCCCAAAGAAACAGAAAACATCAGAAAACAACGAATTGCATTGGGTTCCCACAGGAAAAATGAAATGTCACGCATCTCAGCCGCATATCCCAGCGTCACAGCTACTCGGGCCCAGAGCCACGTGAGCTTTGACGCACCTGCAGAGCAGCGCAGTCTGGAAAGGACTGGAAGTGGAGCGATGCAATGACACTCCGGTAATCCTATTATGGCTAGCTGGGAAATTCCTAGCTACTAAATGGGCAAATGGGAAAACCATCGAACATCATCGAACTAAATAGCGGGTTTTCCAGCTAGCCATGTTTGATGGATGGTGGAGGCCGAACTGGACTCGCAATGCAGCGTCGTGTCACCATAAAGGCTTCTGCCTGTCTATTTGAACATCTAATGTTTCCAAACTCGCTATGCACCTGAGTTTCTTGGTGTTTACCCTGCAGGCTTTCACCTAGATATAGTCTTTGATCAGGCATCTGATTGTTTGGAATGGAAACCAAACTATTAATCATTTCCTTTTCCTTCCCACATGCAAGTCACGGCATTCTCCGAACCTGCCTATCAAACCACCATGGGAGTGGCTTGAATCGGATTGCCCTGGTTGGTTTCAGCAGATCCAACCACCACAGCCGCCCTGACAACAGCATTGCTTCAGGAACAGCGGTGCACTCCAGCAAACTCTAGGAACTAGGAACAGCAAGCTCTAGGAAACAACAGTAAGGGAGAATCCATGATCATGTCGCTGGTTGTTACGTCTTGTCATCAGTGCAAAGAAGACTGATTTGGTTTGAGCAACCCGATCTGTGTATCATTCCTAGGCCAGATTTCGCATGAAAATCTTTTGGGGAATGGGAATGGCCACAAAAATTGTCCCCCATTTTTCCAAGGCACACCACCGGCACAGTCCCACCAACCACCACGGCATCAGTCACCACTGCTGCTGGCAGTGTGGCACCAGTCGGAACCACTGTGAAGGAGATGAGGCCTCTCCTTGTTGCACAAATCAGTTTGAGTCCCTCCGAGTTGTTTGAGTCAGAGTTTCAGGCAACACAGAAGTGAAATCGAATTGTCAACCTGAAATGTCCATCTCTGAAAAAAAGGAGGTGTCACCCATGGATGGTTGTGTGAGACACACCCAGCAGCGCCAATCAATCCAAGCTACGATCCAAACTCCTCATGACACAGATTTCTGACAACTTCTGACAACTTCTGAAAGCCTTCTGCGGCCTCTCCCTACTAACTGCTCTGAACTGCTTCTACACTAGGAGATGGCCGAAAAGAACAGCGTTTGTGACATGCGGAAAGCCTTTCTTCTTTTGTGACAAGCTGTCCAAAATGGCCCCAGGCCCCATTGAGCGATGAGCACAACTGGCCCCAAAGGCAGCTATGGTAAACTGGGATCAGAGAGACTAGCACTTTTTCAGGAAAGGCAGCAGCAAGATGCAATATGATGCCTGACACCCTCAAGCAAGTCACACGATGACACGAGATAAAACAAGACCAACTCAAGAAGAACTGCCCGACAGTTCATGGTCAGGAGATGTATACATACGTGTGTGTATTTGGGTTTGTCTGAAAATAGGGGATGCCCACAAATAACCATTTGAAAAGGGAAACTGATGATAATCCACTGGAATTGGGGATGCCCTGTTTTCAGACAAACCCTCATACGTCATAAGCTATAAGTCATAAGCGAAATTAGTTACCCTCTGGTAATCAAACCGGATTTGCTGGAAAATCCACCACTTAGTTCCATGTTTTTTCTATGAAAATAAAGTAAATTATCCATGTTCATCAGGGAATTCCAAGCCAATCATGTTGTATATGGGATCATGCGACATCTTGAGAGCTATTGATCCCCTATGAAACATCATGGTCCCAAATATGTATACCCTTCAGCAAACAAACAAGCTATTGAAAACCCCCACTTAGTTCGATGATGTACCTATCAAAACTGGTGATTTTCCACGGCAATGTCAGTTTACCAGAGGGCAAAATCTTGGTTAAATAGGGTAAATATAGATTCACATAGTCCGTATTCCATATAAACTTCCCTATTTGAATCCATATGATATGATATATATATATATACATATTTATATACATATATTTATTTATTTATCTATTTACTTAAACTCTAAAACACATGTTAATCATGACTCATGATTAACCCCCTATCAAACAATAGTAAATCCATGTGAATCCCCTCTGAAAAACCTTGGTTTCGGGTAAATTCACGGTCCTGAAGCTGCCACTGCGTCTGAGGGAAGTTCTGATTCCTCGATGTTTCGGCTCTGGGGTGGGCGGTGGGGTTCGGTGGAGGCTCTGCACCAAGCATCCCCCAAGGAGAAATGATGGTTTAGACATGTTTAGACAGTATTTGGGACCATTTAGCATGTGGCTGATTTTAGCAGGATGGGATTAATGAGATCATCATTTGGGATCATCTGTATGGAATATGGCTCCCAGAGGCCATTGGCAGAGACTATGTCACTCTGTCGGAAGGGAACATGTCTAGGGAACAAAAGGGGGAAGGGAGGGCGTGGTCATGTAGGGTACTGAGACGATGAGACGGCCCCTTTCCAATGCGACCAAGTGTGGTCAAGACCAATGAGACTCCAACAGCATCGACTGAATGATCCGTTTGCGGAGATGAGTTCAATTGGTGGTTTCCAAAGATGGGGGTAGCCGCAACATAGTTGGTTTATTTCATGGAAAAAAAAAACTAGCAAAAATGGATGATTTATAGGAGTACCCCCATGACTTATGAAACCTCCTCTTAGGAATTCAATGGCTTGCTGCTGTCCAAGTGGCGTCTGGCTGACAAAACTGTGGTAGGCGTTGTTACGTCTCTGTTTCATCGCCCTAATAGCCCTGCCCCAGCGTTTTGACAAAGTGAAGCAGCTGGATGAAACAAACATGAAACATATAGCAATGTTAGATGATTTACACCCTTGGTTATCATCTGGTGATGTAACATATATCCTATATATAGCTGTTCAAAATTGCCAACTTAGTGAAACATGATTTAGCCACTTAGCCATGATGATGCTCAACAGCTATATTGCAAGAAGCCAAGCAAGTTTCCTAATCAGCTGCAAATCCACGGGGCACCTCGTGAAAGTTGAGACCATTGAGAAGCCGATGAACAAACCAAAAACCACCATGCCGATCAAGCCAATTATCTGCTGCTGATCACCCTGCACAGCTGGACTGAAAATCAGGAAAATGAAAAAGAAACACAGCAACAATGAGGGATGGTGCAGTTGCTGCTTCAAGCCCAGGAAATTTTGTGTCTGTCATGCTGGCCCGAGCGCATGCATCTAGCCAACTGACAGGATTGCAGCAATGCATGCATCAATTGTCATATACAGTCATGTCTAGTTCGTGGTTTTAACCGATGCCCCCTCCAAAACAAGTATGCTTGTCATCTCAAGCAATCATCCCATTTCTATGGTTCGTTTCAAACAATCAATGTTTGAAACCCCCAACCACACTCTCCAACAGCAAATGTTTTAGAAATACGCGTGCTGCAATCTTAGTAAAGCAATAGTAAACCATTCCCAACTTGACAGTAAACGGCTAGGATTTCAACCATCAATTATGTATTGCTTTATTATATCAATGAAACATGTTCCATTTATAGTGATTTTCGCAGCTATACACCTCCATTTAGAGTTGATTGTCCCATGAAACCGCCATGAAATCTGTGAATGGTAAGGTGATGGTGGCCGGACCTGATTAAAGAACTGGACCAACGTGATGGCCCATGAGATTGAGATCGCGAGGAGCGGGACGCCAACGAGGGCCACCCTGGGAAGCTGCAAAACGGGAGTTTTGCATAAGTTCTGGTTGAAAGAAGCAAATTATCAAATTCACCTCAGCTACCTGAAAATAGCTGAAAACTTGGGGCCATTTGGGGACACATTGCCCTATCCCTTCTGAACCATCAATCCGCTGACGTCACTGGAGGTCAGCAGCGGTTTCGCTCCAAGGAGCAGGGTGACTTTCTTCATAGCCGTGGGGGCCAGCATTTGATCAAAGGTCCCCTTGATGGCCTGTCCAAAAATCGCAACACCTGGGCGCCTTTAGGGCTATTTATGGCTCTTTGATGAAGATCATGATGCAATCTTGGTAACCCAAATTAACCATTTTGCTTCTTTTTTTCAGGTTTGTTGTTTCCTTTTCGTTGGCGACATTTGGCTCAAATAGATTGCACCGCAGTGAAGAATTCGTTTAACGTACTGCAACATCTGCTACGTGATCATCAAACTCCTGAAGAGTCATCCTGTCAGCTTGCGGCGCCTGATACTCTTGAGAAGAGAGAACCCCTTGAAGGCCCAGTGGCATATTGGAGGATAGTGTAGGAGGCAGCCTCGGCCGACTTGGGCGAGGTCAGGCACAGCTATCCAGAGCTATGCAGCACAGCTACAAGGTGGAGCCCCCCAAGATAGCTAAGTTGCTTTGAAACTAGGTCAACCAGCTGAATTCTATGCTTCATGGTAGATATACATGTGTACAATTGTACACATGTACATGTATACTATACACAGTTAATGGGCGCTATAAACCAACAAACGTACCCGGAGGGCACCACCTTGTCTGCAGCACACGGCTTGAAAAAACGCCGAGGTGCCACAACGGCCAAGGCCCTTGGTTTTCGACTTGGACTGTCGACGCCATCACTGCTCTTTTGGCTGTTAGCAGGTGACTTGATCACTTGCCATTCAGACATTGACCAACATTAAAGGTCCATGACTCCTCAATAAGTGTTCCTCTGTTCTTCAACATGTAAAACCATGTAAAGAGCACATTTCGGATCATTTTCGGAATGTCTGTCGCTCACTTCTCCAGCTCCCGTGGTGGTTTGGTGTCTTTTCTGATGTTTGATCCGCGTGTCTTTTTGTGGGGGGCCACGTCCAGCATCGATGGAATCGATGGTGCTGAAACATTGATCTCCATCTTGTTGAAAAAAATGTTGGGCATATGTCTATCCCAAGATCTCAATTTTTAGGTGGCAACCAGCTGAACATCATGATGAGAATATGATTAACCTATTTCATCTGGATGCACACCAGTTCTATATCCATGGTAATAATCATAATTAACCTTTAGGGGCATGACCATGTCTGGAGATGTTATATCCCCCTTGCTTGGATGACGACTCAGGTCACCTTGCATAGAAGCCCCCTGTGGCCCCATAGATATTTTTTAATGGCATATATATATATATATCATATATCAATATATACTGTATATAAATATATATATATATATACATAAATATTTCATTTATCTAATATAATATCTACTTGGTGAATGCTGGTGAGAGTGCTAGTGGAGGTTTCAGTTCTGTGGTGAACTGGGAGCAGGGCCCATCCCTCTGGGGGTACCATGGCATAGGCCGCAACTTTTCTGGGATGCAGCTCGAAACGATTCATGTACACCACCTGCCAAGGTTTGCATTCATATATGCCTGGTTTGCTGAAAAGTGGCACCAATGGACAAGACGTTCAATTTCGGGGGGAAATATGTTCCGAGGCCAACGCCACGCATAGATGATGAAATTTGGCACAGGATCACTAACTGGGTCAATTTTCATGAAAGAGTGGAGAAGGCAAGTTTCAGACACCCTGGAAAAAAAGGCGGGGTAGTTATAGTTGCCTGGCGGAAAAAGCAGTAAGGCGGCTTAAAGGTTTGAAGTCCTATAGTTGTAACATGTTGTGACATGTTGTAACCTACCAGTTGGGTTTGTGAACTTGCCTTCACCTGGTACAAGTTTGAAATAGTTTGAATGTGTGAAAACATGAAGGCTATGGGTATAGGCTGGAATGGATATGGCCACCACGAAATATTGAACATCCAACAGTCCCCTGCCCCACCCCCTCCCGGTAAAAGAACAACACATAAGACCACTTCCAGTGTGCTGCGTGGCACTCTCTTCCAAGCTAAACATCACCCAGTGAAATGCCCCCGAGCTCTGCTTCAAGCCACAAAATCGGCTCAGAATGCACTCCCACGAGATGCAAATTGTGGCCGGCCACGCGAAAAGTTGGAAAATGCAGCGGCCAGCTGAGCTGCGGCCGGGCCTCTGACAGTTAGAAGTTGGTCATCCCAATTCTCTCCAGCTAAGTAGGTATATAAGTCCACTTATTCCTGAAATTGATTGAACATGATTGAATATGTTGAAGATAAAATTTACGTGAAGCCACCGTATTCGAATCCATGCTGTCCTGCAACTCTTTTTCCATATTTGACTGGTGCGAACTGGAAGAGTCCCATGATTGAAGGAGATGTGCCACTTGCAGCATCAAAGTCTTTAGGACTCTTTGGCCCTTTTTAAATGGCGCACCATTGCTCGACAAGAGCAGTTGGTGCTTCCTGGAAGAATCAAGCACAAGTGGTGGGTGGTTGTAAACTATGTGAAACTCATCATCCAGGCAGGGGCGAGAAATAGAAACAGTTGAATCACCAGCCAAATATCCATGGCTGACATGCCAAGCTTACCACAAGGTTAGATATTATATTTGCTGGAATCGGTTCTACACACCAAAGAGGTTTTGACATGTTTTGACATAGGCATGATAGAAACCAACAAACAATTGTCACACTTATCCGGCTTCAATCATCTTGCAGACCTGCTTGAAGCTGGCACCAACCACTTCAGTCATCATCGCTCCTCTCACTCCACTCCTTGGGAACAAAGAGGGTCTCATTTGGCAGGGCCAACCAGTCCTCTGGCGATACAACCGGCTGTTGGGCTGTGAAAGAGGAGAAGAAGCCAAAATAAGATCCTACCATGAAATACTTCCCAAACGAAGCCCTGGTTCGCTATTGGATCTGTTCATTTTTGGGTTTGGGGACCATATGGTCTGGAATTGATTGGAAGTATACCCTAGCCAAGCAGAAGCCAAGCTGAGATTGTCATCATGGCAAAACGTGGGCTCGTGGGTATAAGATGTTTGCACTTAGCAAACAGGTTGACAAGGTCGCTTCTTTCCAGCTACCTATAGAACCTAGACCTAGCCAAGAGCTCCCATATTTCAAGTTGATAGCTAAGCAACATTAGGTTTTGCGGATTTTTGAATGGAAACCAGGGCAAAATGAGATGGTTTCAGCCCACGAACACATGGGAGATCATGGGAGTTATAGAAAATGTGGGCGTTGAGTCAGATTAAGAATGAAGCATTGGAATGGATAGCTACGGGTCAACAAAATGCCTACGCAACGACAAACAGTTGTGTCACTGGAAATGACTCCAAAACATCAGTAGCGCCCTGGGCCCGCACGTTATACATATTGTGACCCATACCACGGCTACCACGTGTTCGAAATCATCATTTCTTCAGCATCTCATGTGAACCCTGAGCCTCACCCCAGGGCTCCGCTCCTCATAACCTTGCCATTCAGCAGCATAGTAGACCGAGGGAAGCGCCGGCAGTCGAAGGCTGCGCAAGCCTCAAGTTGTGGCACTTGGTTATGGGGACAATGCCAATTCACATCAATTCACCAATGGAATTCTTGGATCAAAGGCTTATTGACCTTGGTTGCGTAAGTCTCCTAAGCAGTAGGGCATGGGGTTGTCCCATAAATACACTCTGGTAAATCAACATAATTAGCTGTGGATAAGCTATCCAAATTTGTTTGATGATTTACCCAGTAAACATGGTGCTTTATTTTCCATAGCTATCTTGGTTTCCCAAAGGGTAACTGACCAGTTGCCTCAGGGTGGGATGATCCTCCCCCAGCTTCGCCTAACCGAGCCTAGACACGCACAGCGTCGGCCTCCACGAAGCTGTACCAATCTTCTTGGCTACGCAAGCCCAACATACGGGAGACGAGACGGGCCTGGCACCACCGGTACCAGAGATTTCTGGGAGCAGATGGGGCCGTGATACTGTGGATGGTGGAAGAAACCTGCACCGGCGGGTGATTTATCCCATTATAATCTCATTATTTACAGTGTTTCAGAGTTACCCAAGAGTTACCAACTGGTGCAGAATTTTGTCGATTCACAGTGTGGGATTGATCATAGCAAGAAGTGAACGCGCAACCTAATCTCAACATGTTTCTTGTTGGAAGCACTACTTGGTTGAGAGCACCATTTCTGCGCCTATTTCTCTATACTTTCTTGGTGTGAGTCGCTGTCCCTAGAACTGAGGACAATGACTGGGGCTGGAAGTCAGGGTGTTGATGGTGGCCGATGTGCCCATATATAAGCAACCATACCCATACTCCATTTATCCGACAATGATACCATCATAAGTGCACCAAGAGGATAGTAATTGTAGATAGAAAAATTGGACACCCGGAAACATGAGGCCAGTACCATCTGCATATACCAACCTGGGAAACACGGTTATATCTTTCTGTGGGTTTCTACTATAGAATCTAAATATACCCTCTGGTACAACATAGCTATGGAAGATCAAAGTGTTTAGTGTAAATCAAACTATAAATGACAATTGTCAAGTTCGCAAACTGTCAGTCATCAGATGTCAACCACAAAGACAAAAAAAAAACAACTCCTGGCAGCGCCGACGTCAACCACCAGGGCCTCCTTGAAGTCTAAGATAATTCCCAGGAAGTCGTCCCAACCTTCCCATTCCTCCGCATACATCGCCTTGGAAACAAACTGGAACGGCCACCTTGGAACTGACTGAAAGTGCGTGTTTTTTTTCATGCTATGTTTATATAATCAGCAAAGGGTATATCATGTTATACCACTGTTATAGCCTGAAGCATGCTATAAAGAAACCTGCTGTGTCCTCAAACATGGCGTGTTGGAAAATCCCCGAGCTGATGATTTTCCCAGCTATAAACCTCCATTTAGTTTGACTACCGGAGGGTAGTAAGTAGCTATGGATCCCAAAATATCCCAATATGATCTGGTTAGTGGTTTGACCTCGCAGAATGAGTCAAGGGGAATCTCCAGGGGAATCTCCAGGTAGGGTGATTCATAAACAAAACATCAGAAGACCAACCAGTTGTGGAAGGCACCGTTGACTCATTGAACAAGCACATGAAACCTCATCAAAAAAAGCTCCTTCGCAAGTTCTGAGATCCTGTTCTTAAGGTCTACCCGGACGCATCGTGCATATATCATATATCAAGAGCCAGCAGCCATTACTAGCCGATCTATCAAGTGTCCAAGCAGCTTCAGGATCATTTGGCACATAAGGGCCCAAAAAAGGTGACTTTTTGCCATCGGCCACCCATTCATCCCATTCATTGCCTTGGCTGATCTTGGCTGAAACTGAGGCCATATCCGTTTCTGGAACGACTGACTTTAATTAATACAACGTATTTTTCTTGGGGGGAACCCTGCCTTCTGACAACAAGAACGGCCACATAGATTGTGCCCCTTGTGCGCTTCAGGAACTTCAACATGTGCCCGTCTTCAGTGCACGAATCCTTTCGAATTCCAACTTATATTGTATATGATGTATCCTTATTTCGTGAGCATCTGGAATCCCCTACCTAGAACAACCTGAACTCAAAAAAAACATTAAACACACTTTATCTTGTATTTTTTCGTTTGCCTTGAGTCAAACAATTTAAATTGTGACAACGGCCACCATCCTCGAAACAGCGAGGATAACACAAGAAGGCTACCATGGTTGGCTGTGACAGCAATAACCAAACATAAACTGGGGAAACCATACTCCCAAGCCCCCCTCACAAAACAAACAAGCAAAATCCTACGGGTCTCTTGCGGAGCTACTATATAACCCAGTATCAGTCTTTGCATGGGATTTACCTTATTATATACCCTAGTAAGCAATTTGTTCCAAGCCATTTTCTTAATGGTGATTCTGGTAAACCTATTGCCCCATAATATGGGAGCGATCCCCGAACCCAATCTCACCCATTTACATGTTGTTGTATGCATACGTATTCCGGAACAATCCCAATAAACACCAATTCAATCATCCTCAAATGACCATTCACTGTGGTTAACTCCCGATCTTGGCCATGTTAGTCATTGCATGCAAAATTGCCCTCTTCAAACAAAAAGCTTTCCAACCAACAACAACACATGTCCAATGGCTCACCACCTTGGTCCAATGTTTACTTGTTAATCAAACAAAAGCAAAATCTTGGCTGCACCCCTTCCCCCCCCCCCGAGAAAAAAAAAAGAAACAACACCAAATCACCTACTTAAAAACCAACAGGACCTGGCTGCGGCAACCGAAACCAATCGCTTGCACGCATCGGCGTGCCTGAGTGCGATCGATCACCAGAAAGAATGGTGAAATCCTGTGAAAATATGTAAGAACTCTCGTATTTTAACCAGCAGCTTGTGAAAAAACCATCCATCTGTTCTTTGTTTAGAAAAAACATGTAAACTCCACTGGTAAAGTCCAGTAAAAAATGTCAAAAATAAAGAATCGGTGAAATCCCATAGTGGTTTTCTATGGGTTTTCTTGCAACTGTTCTCGAAAGACGATAGTATCAAAAAAAAAGACCGAGCCTGAAAGGGCATGAAATGGCCAAATGCGGCACACTACTAGTGTAGCAGGTTTTGTTGCAACCCCCGAGCTCGCAAGCCTGGACCCAATTACAAAGGCTATCAAGGCACACACTTATGTACAGTAGCCTTATATCATCTTTATCTACCACAGTTTCTTTGGGGTGAAACCTTGGTTCACATTCCCTTGCCAAATCCCTCAGGCAACGCCTCATCAAAGGGCAGCACGCGGCGATATCTCTTCCGCCAATTGGGTCGTTTGGCATAACCTGCTGATGCCATGCTGGACTCTGCGGCTGTAAAACTACGGGTATATATTTGCCGATATTCAAAGTTGTACCAAAGCACAATTTAGCCATATTCTGGGTACAAATGACAAAAGATGACGTGTATAACTTCGTCCGAAGTCTGTCCTGCAAGAAACAGAAATTGATGGCGCTAACCTTCGATACCTGGAATTTTCAGAGCGTCCATTTGGGAGCTATATAGATAAGTTCAAACAAAAAACAATACACCCCATATGCACAGCAATCCCCAAAACAAATAGAAACGAACGAAAACATATACTACTCGGCAAACATGTGTGTACATCTGCATATAAACCAACAAAACAAATAATCAGACCTAATTTTCATCTATTTTCCATAAAGTGCTGCTGGCTCTGTTTCAAGCAATACCAGTTGCGCTTCAGATGGTCTCATGATGATGTATCTCAGCTGGACTCACCAAATTGCCCCTGGCTTCTGGAGGTTACAGATCCCATCCCATGTATATTAAACACCTCCATTCGATGGTCCCAAATATGTGTAGTAGATTGCCTACATCCACCATGGTTTCTGAGGGGTGGGACTTCGGCACAAGGGGGACGGGATGATGCCCTGGGGGGGGAAATACCGTCGTAATGCCCGCCACTGAGGCCAAAACTCGCATCATCGGAATCATCGGAGTCCTGGAAGCGATGTTGGTGGATGGAAAAAGCCAAGCATGAACATATCCTGGGGCTATCCTTGAGATATACGTGGGGTGTGGCTAAAAATGGATGATTTACGTCCATCTATGTGGGAAACTGAGAAGCGTTTTTCCAAAAAGGCTTGGTCAAGTCAAAGGCCGACACATCAAGGCGTTCGTAACCAGAAATCGGACTATTGACACAACTGACCAATTATTGTGGTTTGCAGGGTGTACTTTTTCCCAGTTCAAGATATTTCAAGGTTGAAAACCATAAACCCTAAACTCAATCGCCACCAAACATGAACATTCATAGGGTCACTGATCTTTTCTGCCAAAAGCGACTTTCTTTTCTTTTCTTTCCTATATTAAAACATTCGCGATCATTGTAGATTGCTGTTTTGTTTTCTGTGATGTCTTGGCCCTGCACATTCGCTTAAGACTCCAGGGGATCCTATTTAGGCACATCCGCAAATATACATACATATACAGCATGCATATATATATATATATGTATGTGTATATATGTATGTACTATACATACACACACGCACACACACACACATATATATATATATTATACATGTGTCCAGTATCCATAAATGTGTATATACATATATATGATCTTATATGGGTGGTCAAGACGAAAATCTGTGACTACAAAAACGGACTGGCCATTTCAGATTCTATAGGATCTCAACATATCTGAACCCAAACCATTCTTGGGTATTGAAAGACCTGATCCATACCCATAATCATGTTCGAACTGCTGCATGACTTTGTGCAGGAGGATCCTCTACAGTAGTACAAACCCATGCCAGCAGCCATGAGCTGTATATTCAAAGCGACCAAAAGTTGGACAAATAAAATGGGCATACCTATATACAACACACACACACAATCATTATTGCTCCTTGAAATATCAGAGCCATTCTTATGCCCATCCTCTGATCACTTTCAGGGCTCAAGGATCCAGCTGTTCAGCTCGCTGATTTTTTCCTCCCGATCTCGGCTCGCACAGTCGAATGCCTGTGACTTCAACTAGATCCACTTGGACTCGTTCGCCGGTCCCTCAGTATGCGGCCACCATCGATGGACTGCGATCTGCTCGGAAGAAGGGGTTCTTCACCTTGGCTGCTACATGCAACGGCTACGAAAATCTCAAGGCTTGCTGTTTACAGTTCAAAGGATCAATGGATCAAACTGAAAAATGCCAAGAAGTCTGCGTTGAAAATCTTTCTGGCCATGCATTTATGGCACGCTTTGGCTAGAGAGTTTGACGTTCAACAGCCGTTTTTGGTCCATTTCTTGGTGCCAAAATTGGGAACCCCGCCCAATTTTTCGGACCAGCCACTGGGTTTGGATTCTTCATGGGACCAGGTGGATCCGGGGATGGCGTACGCTCCTTCTTGTTCTTGATCATGCTAGGTCCTGCGCCCAGGGCAGGCGCTTGCGCGTTTTAAGGACACCAAGCGGGGTCACTGGGGTCACCTGCAAAATTTACAACAGCTTTGATTTTGTTGAATGAATCGATGATATAGTAATCGATGATCGTGTGGATGAACTATCCGGCAAATTCACGATCGAACAGTCACCTTTCTTCCACTTTGACTCAGTCACATCTTCACATTTTGGGTATTGCCCACCTTCCAGGCTTTAAACAATAAGCAGGATCAAGAGGCTAAATAAACATATCTAAGAATTTCAGGGGAAAATATAGTTTAAGTTAAAGCTGTGAACAATAAAAATCAATGGACATTGCATTGCATGTTATCTATCATGGCTGGGTCAAAGCAATCTCTGTTTGTGAAAATCAGTAGTCTTGTGGGCAAAAACGTGTTTACATTCTAGGCATTTGGACAGCTGAAATTGCAGAGGAAAAGCAATACACAGCCTCTTTGGTCAATTGAACTTGAATGCTTGTAGATTCCCCTGACAGGTAGTGTTTGCTTCTTTAAAAACACGCGATGGTTCAGAAACAGCTTCGCTTTTGAAAACCCACGCACTTTGGAGAACACAGCTCCGTCTTGTTGCTCAAGACTTCTTATTGCTAGTGTTTCTTACAAACGGTTGTTTTCCAACGGGCTTGCTATGAGTGCAAAAAAGGATGCTCAAGGCAACTCAAAAGCTACAGTAAATTCAGCCCCTTGATATGTGCTCCAGGTTTTTCCAGGTTTTTCTTGCTCAAAGCACCCATCGCTTTTCCTTCCAATCTGTTCATCCTGCAAGGTTGGCCTCTTCCAGTTATGTTTCTTGGCTTAGTTTCACCCCACCCCTAGAATTCACAAAGGTATAAACCAACGTAGCTATCATTTGCGGGCCCATCTTGTTCAAAAATAAACGGTGGAGGGTTACATCCTGCGGTTGCTAGTGGGGGAGTACCATAAACTGTTGGTTACTAGCGTCATATTCGGTGTATATTCTGTTCTATTGATGTTGAAGTGGTTTACTGTAGTGATTCTCAATTTCTCATCGTTTCTCCATTAAACATCCTATAGGGACAAACATTTAACACCACCATCAATATTGGATTAAAGTTGGGAAAAATATGGGAAGGCTACATATTTTAACATCAAAATCCATGGTTTCCGACTCGCGCCTCCCGAGAACTCGCTGGCGCGTTCGTCCCGACGCCGGTCACGGGCATAGGAGCGGCTGCGGGAGCGGCGACCTGGCGTTGCAATGGAGGGTACCCCAATAGCTCCAGGTAGCTGGGATGGTTTAGCTATGTTTAGCTGATGGAAAATTACCAACCAAATGGATAAGTATAGGGGTTTGGATGGTTTACTTCATGGAAAATGCATGTGTATGGATGATTTTTAGAGGTTTTCGCATGTTTTCCTATGTTTTCCCCCATGACTTAGGAAAACCCTCATATTCTTGTTGTTCTTATGTGCATCCGTCGTTTTCCCTTGAAAGATCAATCAAAATGACCAAGATCTTGCGTCTAAAATAAGCCACGTATACCAATCGTGGTCAAGTCAATGGTACCCAAATCAAGTTGCAGTGATCAACTCCCAAGATGAAATAATTGCACAACAGAATGGAACAAAAGTAACTGCTGATGTAGTGACCTATCTAATGAATCTGAAGAATTAACATCACTTGGAGATCTTCGCGGATTCAATGTGTGTGACCCGTGTGACCTGTCCCTCTTTGGACACAGTTCTCAGATAAGTGCGCACACCCCAAGATCTGTTTGTCGATGTCATCGGCTGTTGGCAAACCGCGTTTTGCAAGAGACACCCCCACAAGGTGGTGCCCCCCAGTTATAAGTTGCTTTCAAGACCATGGTAATTATAGATATATCTACCATAAACCATATAGTTAGCATAGAATTCACCAAGTTATGTGCGTCAACTTAGCTAACTGTTAGCAGCTAACGAACTGGGGCACCACCTAATTATGGTTGCGTTTGATCTTGCCAGTCCCATGCTGCACCTCCCATCTCTCGAACCAGGCGTCGTGGGCTGGGGCTCTTGGGGTCATTGCGGGATGGGAAGTTGGCGCGCGGCGCCTCACCTAGCGGCAGCCGGTTGCGTTGTGATGCAGTTAACTATGGGGGCTTAGAAGGCCCACCCAAAAATGGGCTGATGTTGCTGTATATATTCTTATGTGTAGCATTGACGAATCAACATGAATCCACTAGATTGATGAAACATGTTCGATGACACTGCCAAGCCCACTGATTCTTTTTGAACATAGCCTATAGTTGGTTTGAAAATGGAACGCATGGTCTTGAACTTGCCGTCTAACCTTGTCAAAGTGGGGAACCAATATGGGATGCATGATATGAATTAATTTCTTGGTTTTCAATTTCAAGAATATGTTATAATCACCGAGGTTTGTTTGAGTATTGATATCCATATATGAATGATCTGTTATTTATCGCTCTCTCTCTCTCTCTCTCTCCATCTTTCTCCAAATATGTATTGGGTGAATGGGTGAACCAAATTTACCCCAGTTCTTGTTTCTTAATGGTGCTCATATACATTCATATGCTACCGATTGGTTGGATAAATGCCAAATGTTCCTTGGCAAAATGAAAGGTATTGCATAACTAATATCAGTTCCTGCCAGTTAACTCCAAGAAATACATCCACACAGGACACAACAAACCAAATACATTAGAATAATGTGAAACGCCAATGCCATAAACACCTATACCACTTGGGGATGGTTCATAGCACCCATAAATGAAATTGGCAATTTTGATCAATTTTGGGATGATTTATGACATTGGGTTCGCCACATTTCTGTTGGGATGGCCCCTATCAATGGAGGTTTAGAGCTGGCTAAATCCACCAGAAGATGCTGGGTTTTCCAGCCAGCCACGTTTGTTTCCCTCACCTGGTGGACTCCTCTTCCTCCGTTCCCGCGGTGGGCTGCGCTGTGCAAAGCGGCGCGATCCGCCGTCCGGCGAGCGCCCGCGGCCCATGGGGCTCCGGGCGCGGTTCCGGCCGTAGAGCCGTGGGGGGCTACGACTCCGGGGACGCCGTGGAGGGCCGCCGCCACCACCAGAGTTGGAGATGGCCATGGGGCCGTCACTACCTGGGAGGTGACGAAGTTGTTGGGGCTCCGACTTCATCTCACAAGGTGAGGGCCCGCTAGGTGGCTAAGTTGAATTGTAACTTATAACTTGGTTCACTCAGATTTATGGATGATAAAACATTATTTAAAACTATTGCCAATGGGGTGTATAAAGCAACTTATCACTTGCAGCAATAGAAATTTGATGATACACATAGTACACTATGTATTTACAGTACTGTTGATGAATATTGGACATTACTAGTAAATTGATCTAATGTGGATGGTTCTGTTTCATGCTAAGTTATATGCCTGAGAATTCACCCTATGTGCAACATCTAGCCCGAAACAGAATACTGCAAGTATCTAATCCGTGCAGGAAGCGTATGGGGATTGTTAATACAAGCAAAAAAGAAATCTGGTAGCCCATTTGAATATGTTGTAGTATGTTTTCTTTTGAAGGCATGTAGCAGCCTGGAAAGCAACATGTTGGCTCTGGCAATTCAGCACAGCCAAGCGATGGGTCTCACATCTTGTGGCTGTGGTATTATTATTTTGGGATGAGGCCCGAGGTTCGAAAAAATGGCAGTCGATCTTTGTTTTCCTCAATTATCCTCCTTTGCCTAAATTTCCTGTATATATGTATATATACATATATATACAATACATATACATATATATATATATAAACTGTGCTAGAACACCATGGGATATTGCGGGATAAAAGTCATGAGTCATTGACCAGTTTACTGAGAATGGATCCTAACTTTTGGACTCGTCCTATAGTGAACATATATCAGCCGAAAAATGCTGGTGTAGAATGTCCCGGGCCGGTCCAATGCCCAAGACCTTGTCAGTGTTACACCCCACAAAATAAGCTTGATTTTAACATCCTAACAACTGAGGTTTATTGTGGTTTAATTTTCCTTTGCAAAACCTACCAGTCCATATACATGGTATTGATATGTATGGACACAGTTCTCAACTGCCCTTCACCCACTCAATAAGGCCTCAATAAATTCTCCATTTATGTTGATTAAATATATGTTTTTGCTAGCACCAATTTCCTGTCTCTTGTTGACCTCCCAGTCTTTCATAGTTGTCTTCTTCCAATCTGCTGGTGGATTCCTTTTCTCTGCTGGTGTGTTTTCTTTTTTTGTTGGTTATGTGCTTGTGGATGCTCGATCCTTGCATAAATTCCAGCGTGTTTTCATCACTCTCATCCCGCATATCGGATCATATGAATATGTGTGAAAATAAGGTGTCTACAAAATCCCGTGGTTTATGCTCCCTTATGAAAGTGGCCATGTAGGGGTTAATCATGGTTGATCATCCTTATATCATCCACCATTTTAGGATACACCTAATATCATCATTCTCGACATTTGTTGTAAATCCCCATGAAATATCCCCATTAATATCCTCTTGTACCCCCCTTCTTCATTGGTCTTAAATCACACTGTTTGACCACTTATATCCCCATTCCCATGGTTATCCTATAAAATATCCATGCTATGGTTGGCAATAAAACTCCCAATTCAACTCCCATGCCCATCTCCTCGCTATGGTGGACTAGCCCCATTTCCCACTAGAGTTACCCTCTGGCAATCAAACATGGCAATGGAAAACATCCCAGTTCGATCATATTCTCATTTCAACCTCCATTTAGTTCGGGGGATTTTCCAGCTAGCCATGTTTGACTACCAAAGGGTAATCCAATTAATTAACCACCAATTATTAAGCACTGATGACCATGCATTACCATATTAGCAACGATCAATGAGCATCAATTAACATCATCAATCGGTATTAACCACTATTAACCATCTATTAACAATCTACAACCATGGTATAAGTATCCCATGAAGTATCCCATGGTGACCCGCGATTGACCCGGTGCCATCATCCAAGCCTTTTCTCCACTGCCTAGGTGCCTCCCTTGCCACCACCTGCCGGCCCCACGCCCACGGGGAAGCCATCCACGAAGACCTGACCCGCCTTGAGGGCCGCGTAGGCGCGGTCGGCGGCTTCCTGCGTGCCGAAGCGGACGTTCACGAAATCCTCGCCTGGTGGGATTGGTTTGGAAGGGATGCTTTACTCCAAAAAAAACTCGATTTGATGGGGGAAAACATGGTAAAATTATGTAAAATTAGTGTTTTCTGTAGATTTTCCCTGCAACCAATCCAGTGAAGGGTAAAAACAATAGCATTCAACACCTGCAAGAATGATGGAACATGTGGATTTCTATAACCTACAAGAGTTGGTTTGTTTACAACAAGACCTGCAGGGTGTATGGTAGAACACCTTTGCACCCTGGGCGATGGATTGCTGTGTGGACACTGATGGGGGCTAAAATATTTTCGGTGTTCCAAAAAAATGGAGAAACATGGATATTTCACATAATTTTCATTGGATTGGTTAATGGGAAAATCTGAGCCGGAAACCATTGGTTAATGGGATCTTCCGGTTCAAATTTTCCCTTAAACCAATCCAATGAAATTTGGATTCAAGAGAGCCACGAGATGACCCCAAGTGCCACGAGATGACCCCCCCCCCATTTGTGGATGCCCTGAGTCGATACAATGGGGATGATGGAAGAACGGAAGCAATGACCAAGAATGGCAGGGGGAATTCAGGTAACCTCCAGTAATCAAACATGACTAGCAATTCACCTGGAAAAAGGAGGTCTCAATTGGAAAATCATCTGCACATTTCTGTTGCTATATTTCATTACTTAAGGGTAAGGTGTATGGCTGCTGGTGCTATTGAGGTGCAAGTCCTTTCCATTGTGATTTTTTGGGTGCAAAATGATGTTATTAAGAACTGTGGGGCATCAACAAAACGAAGGCCATGTCCACAAACCTCCAATGAACTGTAATATAACTATGATCATGAAAACCAATGAAAAATCCCTAGGAAATCATCCAACAAATGCTATATATATATATATACATTATATATTATACATATTGTAGATAGCTGGAAGGTATGCGATTTTTCGTACCAAGATGTGCTTCAAATGGATGGTTCAAGTTCTGCACTGGATGATCTCGAAAGTCAATGACCATGGACCATGGCTGGTTGGATAACTGGAAGAAGCGAATGGTAGACACCGGAAAAAATGCAAAGATGTAACATGACAGGAATAAGCGGGCATGCCAGACCCATACACCATGAGCGATCGTATACGTATATCATATAACAAATCATGTATACATTAATATGCTTTCAAACATGTAGAGATAAATATATTTGGTCTATGAAAAATACAGCTTGGAGGGAAAACTACTATTGAACTCCCAGGGCCCACTTTCCCGGCCCCGCGACCCCACAAGGCAGTTGTTTTCAAGGCCTGGAATGCCAGAATAGGGCGGCTTGTGGCAATGAACCACCTGACGCTGGTGATGAAGCGAGGACATCCAACCCATTTGGGGGGTCATTTCAAACAAACTGGGGCATGCCAAATGATGCGGTAAATTTTACAGTTGGGTTTGCCTCATTAACAAATATGAACACGATATAACGATTATGTTGACCCCCCGGTCAGTGCGAAATGCGAAACATTCCAAGAGTCAAATCCCTGAATTCCACAGTACCTGTTCCTATTCAGCACAGGCTTTTCCCAATGGACTTCAAGCAGCTCCCGTCAGTTTTTTTCCCACGGGGCAAATGGCACACCTGGGCCACATAGTCCCAATCAAATCAACTCGAAGGAAACCCCGCAGTTTCGCTTGTGCAATCTACAACCCCATATATTTAGACCCTGATGAGAATTGCCTGTTCCAAATCAACCCCCCACCCCGCCAGGGGACCTCCCCGAACTGGGCCATAGCTCTTGACATCCCCACACGGCTGTGTTGGGGCATGATGCCCGTGGTAATCCTCACCAGGGCCGACATCTTGGACCTTTGTTGCCGCCAAGGGCCCCCCACACGCGGGGCCCGGGCACTGGATCGGCAACTGAAAGCTCCCACGGAGCTGTCGTTGTTTGAACCAAATACAGCGATAGATGGATGGTCCAGAACCAGCTGGAAGATTCAAAGTGAGCTCTATCTACGCATTGAAGATGAGGCTAGCCTGACTTTGCGTATCATTCATGCATCTGGTGTCTTTTACAAGCCAAGGGGAAGGTCGATTTGCTTATAGGGCTCCAAACAATAAAACTTGTTCCCATACATTCCCTATAATTCCCCAGATGGTGGATTTTCTGTTGGGAAAATACGCCACCGACTCAAAAAACCCAAGGATAATTTAGGCTGACAACCTCTCTGGCCACTCGACGGCGTCAGGATGGTGAACGCTGCTTGTGGCAATGGGTTCCAACCCATTCGCAGATCTTCGTCAATTTCAGTGGTCTTCTAAGATCTTCTACGTAAGGATCGAGCGGATAGGAAAGAGGCAACACATGGCAATATTAACAATGATAAAAGGACAATGAAAAGATCAGAAATGAGACTTGTATTCCACTGTGTCCCGCAAACTCCACTGAAACAGGCACCAAGTCGCGTGGAATTTGTGCACCACATATCATGTTTCATCCCATTGGTCATCATTCATCTATAATCATCTATACCTGATGCTAGTGAAGCAATAAAACCACCCATGTTTTGATGGTTTATACCCTTTGGAAAATTAACATAGACCCTGAAAATAGCAATTTTCTAGTGGAAACTCATCTTCCAACCCCTATCTGCCAGGGTCTATGTTAATTTACCAGAGGCTACATGTTCATACCATCATATACCATGCATTTGTGGAAAAAAAAGGGGATGACAGGATGGCCAGGATGGCTTCGGGGATCATCCCAAGATTGTTTGGATACCACGAGAGGCATGGAATGAGGAAATCTATTGATATCTTACCCTCTGGTAAACTAACATAGCTATGGAAAATGGCCATTTATAGGTGATTGTCCCATTAAAAAGGGTGATTTTCCATAGCTATGCTAGTTTACCAGAGGGTAGATTCTTTGAATTTTAAGTAGGAGCTTGCAGATCTAGACAGAACTAGACAAATTCAATGGTTCAAGGTTCTCAAGGTAGAATAGTATATTTAGAACATGTTAGAACCACCAACCACACCTGTAGCCGTTGCTTGAACTCGCCGCCGCTTTTGTTCTCTTTAATACTGTGCTGAAGGATGCCTTGGTTGGTGACCCAACACCGCTGTTCGTCGCGCTGCCAGAAGTATGAGAGATACCCTCCGGCAATCAAACATGGCTAGCTGGGAAATCCACAGTCCCATGGGAAAATCATCTATTAGTGGGAGATTTTGCATTGCCATGTTTGATTTCCAGAGAGCAATCAACACAAGCAACAAAAATAACGCTTCGAGCATCAACAGTGGAGATTGGCCACCAAAAGCAACAGCAACAACCACACCTACGACCAGGATGGTGACATAAACAGTAAACATAGCGGAACAGGGGCAGCTACCATGCCGTGGGGGTAGCTAACATGTTGGTTGCGGGGGTGGGCATGCCACATGGTTCGCAGTCAATGCGTCAACCAATTGCATCCAACTGCCTCCATGTACAATAACATAGATGTGAAAAAAAATCCACATTTGTAGATCATTTGCCCGGAAAAAAAACATAGCTTTTCCACATCTGTGCTAGCGTACCTCAGGGTAGCAATTTCTCTTTGGGTTGAATCCTGAGGTTATCTGTTGAAAGGATCAACACTATATGGGAAGCATCCCAAGGCAGCAATCCAAAACACCAAACAAAGATACCAATTGGTTGAATCAATCTCACCAGAAATCAAATAGATATAACATAAAACTATAATTACCTTTAAAATACTTTAAAATGGCTCAAGCATCCTCTGATATCGCAGGGAATGTTGAGATCTGTCTCAAAAACCACAACGAATAGTTAATAGTTCCAGCATGACAGGCATCTGCTTCTCCTACTGCAAACATCTGCCCCAACGACATCCATTTCAAACAAAAACTGGTTCTCTCAGAGGTTCTTAGCCCCAAAATCCCATGGTTTGTCCGCCAAGAAAATGGCGATAGATCATCCCCTGGCACCGCGACCTAGCGCGGTTCGTCATCACACCCCAAGGCTCTCAGCTGAAACGAGGGGGGAGGGCCACCCCCAGGATGGCATTGAAACTAACACGACCTGCAGTCATCAGTGGCGGTGCCACTCCAGCCCTCAAGGAATCTCTCAGGGTGGCAATGACTGAAAGCTATAAGATCCCAAGCATGACTCCCGAATACCGGAGATGTCCACCATGGAATCCTATGACGGCATATGACAGTCCTTCAGCTTACTTCAACTAATTTCTCTAGGCCTTCAAGTGCCAACCCAAAGGAATAAATCTATAGAAATCAAATATGGATCAAATGTGAAACTATAACGAAATCAACAAAAGGTCACAAGACATCACAAGACGCTCAGGTGGGAGGTTTGAACATGTTTGAACTGTTCAACGGGCATGGAGTAGGACCACTGGTGGCGATTGAAAACCTGTCAGATCATGATGCCCACTGTGCCGCGGATGACCTCACTGTCGTGGGTGCACGGACTGCTCACTGTGCGCATCAATTCACGGCCGATCCTGGAGAGTTGTGCCTAAAACATGGACAAACCATGGGTTTATATACACTCAAACAAAAAACACACATGAAACTCTCGCTATTTAAGCACAACTAAAGACAGTTCTTGCAAGTTTCCCCCATCATCTAATTTTATTCAATTCCAGCAGCCCAGCTGTTAAGCCCCACTTCGCTGTATCTAAGAAACCTGGGAAGCGTGCAAGCGCTTGCAACACTTGAAGGCCTTGAACTCTACGGGGAGGGCAAGGGTGATTTTCAGAGTTCCTTGACCTCTGATCTTTCCCAAGCATGATAGGGCAAATGAAACATCCAATGTCATAATGTTTCTGAATATCGACGGCCAAATCACCAATCCCGTTCTCTTTAACATTCATTCACCCATCTCAAATGAAGGAATGAGTCTGGCTACGTCTGGATGTCATCCTTGTTCCCCTTAAGTATACAACCACCCCCTAGAATACCTAGAAATAGTGGTTTAGCGGGACCCATGAGGATCCATATTCGGGGTTATATGAACAATATCTAGGGGAACGGAATCAGCCTTAAGCATCAATGACCACTCTCCATCTGTTACAGAACACCGTTGCATTTCGGAAACCAAAAAAAAAAAACAATATCTGGAAATGCTCGAAACAAGCACTGCCCAGGATCACTTGAACTGTGGCCGTTGCATGGCATGTTGTCTTTCCAACAAGCCGTAACACGAATCCGTCCTGCGATGACCTCCTGCAGTCGTCGATTTCCAGCACCATCAACAAGACACTCATTCTCATCCGGTGGCTGGTTTCAAAATGTTTCAAACCTGTCCAATCCAATAAGACCAAAAGTTATATGAGGACCCTCATCCCAAGTAGGGCTAAGTAGCCATCATCAGAGAACTGCATTTCTTTCATCTATACCCAATGAATTCCAAGATACATGGGCCCAGAATAGCAATATTCTCATGGATGGCATGCTTTGAAGCCCAAAGATCGAAAATAAGAGGGTCAGGGATCAAAGTTCACGATGAATGGGGCAACATGCCCAATGGATGGGCTAACATTCCGATAGCAATTGAAATATACTTACAGCATCTTACAGCAAGAACATGAACATGACATTTTGGGGTGCAACATGGTGCAACCCGAAAATTGACTCCTCAGCCAGGGATAACCGGGATAACCATGAATCACCAGGCTTTATTTCTCTGGGGCTGCAATTTTTGCACATTCTCTTGAGGGCTGAAGCCGTGGCTAGCACCTATCCAACAGGGGTTGGTCAATGTCCTGTTCTGAGGATGAGGTGAACTATGATTTATTGCAGGTATATGATAGAGTCAATGGATCGGGGCTTATGAACCAACTTATACATGGGGGGGCACCACCTTGTAAGAACATGAATTGAAATGAATTGAATGGTTGCTGGATATCCCCAAGAGTTGCGTGATACTCCTTGAAGAAGGGCCTTCTGAATGATCCCAACAATTTGGACTCTTGTCTGCCCAAAGTCTGTACCATGCCAAGCAGCAGGTTCTCGAAAAGAAGTGCATGGGTAGAAGAATGCTGGTATGGCCCTTTACCAGTTGTAAGTCAGTCATAACTCCATTTATGGAATGATAACCCCAAAGGCAACCCTTTAGAACTGGTATAGGGCTTAAACCGTGGAACCTGTGAACTTACATATCTTCCGTCTTTTGCAACTTGAGGATCTACTAGTTCAGAGCCTGGATCCTACCCCGCCAAGTGCACTTGGCAAATCAACGATTGACTTCCGCATCGAAGGTCGAATTCGAGACGCTTGAAATTTTAAAGGTCTAAATGTTTGCCGTGTCGCCAAGAAGGCAGTGTTGGTAGCCAGCCTAATCCGGGAGCTGCCGAAAAGTCACTGAATGGAAGATCGGGAGCAAAACAAGTGAAGCTGAAACTTACGTAAAACACATCAAAACAACAGTTGCAACACTAATTGTCATCATATGTGCGTTGGAATCAGGATGGGATGCTTCTTTCGGATTCCTAAGGAAAACAGCTGTTGAATCATCCGGAAGTGCGTCAGATCATTGCATCGTGCAGATGGGTGCGGCTCTAGCAGGGCAGTGCTGCGTCGGATGCGCGAGTTGGTTCAAACAGGCGACTGTTGACTCACCGGGATGCACCCTACACCAGATTGGTACGTATCCCAAGGATTCCCAATGCCCAATCCTCGAATATCATTGGCATTAGGATGTCACACTCAGGCTATATTTTGGCACTCAATGTGGTTGTGGTCCAACTCAGTGTTTTTTCCGGTTTTTTCCATCTCGAAATGCGGCAATGTTTGGAGAATCTGAGTGCTTCGCCAGTGATGTCTCAGCAAAGACTGCCCCGCCTTCGCTCGCTTTCCCCAGCGTGACGTGGTTGGAAATTCATCGGGTTCGAACGCACCACGTCACGACTTGGCAGTGAACTTCGGCCGACACTCGCGTTTTTGATGCTGGATTGATCTGGACTACGTCCATGGAACTCCAAGATGGCCGAAGAAACAAAACCTACAGGCCCTAAAGGAAAATACTCTTTTCCATGTTTGTCTTGAGGATTTTGAAATAAAACACCCGGAAAACTGCATGTGCTAGAAATGGAATAATTGGTCCTTCAAACACCCTTGAAAATGCTTTGTGCTGAGTAAAGCATGCCCTCCCCGCCCGCCCCCAAAACAAAAATAGAGGCCTTGCATGAACATTCTCAGTTCTTGTTGTCTACATGTGTCTGCACACATGCATTGACCGTAGAGTACCATAGCACAAGTGGCAAATATCCAATTCATCCAATATATCTTGTGCATTCCTGATCCAGGGATCATTCTCTACATTCTATCTTTGTTGCAGAACATGTGTCTTGAGGACTCCCAGAGTCAATCCGCATATGTGCAGGAGGTGCTGGTTCCTACCAACAGGCGGCTCGCGTCGCGCATTTCATTTCTCTAATTGTCTAACGGCACGGCCTGTTTTGTAGTGACATACCTGCAGGGTCAAACGTGGCGTTAAGTATATGGCGTATAAAATATAAATAAACATCATGACAAACAAACTCCAAAGTTTCCTGGATCGAATGGGGTGCACATATTCTTCACAAATATAAACACTGCTCAAGAGCCCAAAGCTTGAAAGGGCAAGTGCTTGACCCTCTGAGTCCTGTGCAAGAATCGTCAGAATCAATCGGAAAACTTAGCTGGACCAACTCCCAATCTACCTGATGCTGTACCCAAACAAGAAAATGCGACTGTCATACCTTCAGCATCCAAGATCTTGCTGGTATCAGGCATAAGAATTTTGGGAAAGGTTGGTCCAGCCATACGTTCTCCCTTTGATTTGTTTTCAGACATTTTATTTCCGCCACAGGGATCATCAAAGGAGAATGCGGCACAGAGGCACGCAGCTAGCCCAGTGACGAAATCGACGAATTGCCCGGCCACAGCCTATTCAGTTCAAACCAGGCGTTGTGCGAGGCACAAACTGCACGGTTGAGGCGGTGGTCAAACTTGCACGAGACTGGAAGGTAGAAAATGGCTTGCAATTAGGCTGTAACCACCATGAACATCCACGAACCACCTACTTTAGCAGGAACAGCGGGGCTGCAAGCTTCCCAAAACTATGTCATATGATGATTATAGAAAGACACTCTCAAAAAAGAAAACACGCTCAACTCCCGAATACAAGTTTCGCCTACCCTCCATAATGCTCTTTGTTTCATTACATCTCTCCACGCTTTCAAGAACAACCTTCGCCTACCGTGAACAAAAAGGTTTTATTCACAATTATTTAAGTGGGATTTTAGTTTCTGCATCTTTTCTCAGGGGGGTATATAATCTAGCCTATACTTTTAATGAATTCAATGGCCATTTCAGGTACCTAAACTGGAGGTACTGTACCATTCCTGCACCATCTAAAACCAGATTGATGGGCATATCCCCTTATATACATAGCCCTTACATGGATCTAATAATTGTAGGACCTCCAATAAATCCATTCCTGAAATGGCCACTGGAAGATATAAACATCAATGTGAAAACATGTTTTTTTCACCCAGGATCCACCCTTTTCCAACTTCCGACCCGAGCCAGACGCTTCTATGCACAAAGCTCGGCAGAGCCATGCTGATTTTTAAATGTGTCGATGGCAGCTGCGAGCTCCAGGGAGCCGGCGGAGACCTGGAGCGATCTGCGTCCAACGTTGGGGGATAGCCACACGCTTGTGATGAGAAAAGAAACTTTTCAACCCATCACATTTGGAGTACCATATGTTCAAACAAACCCAGCTAGGCAAGTGGAAAACACGGAAATCGTGGGCATAACATCATCCAAAACTTATAACATCCCGGATGTAATTCTCTATTTTGTGCGGGTGTTTATAGTCTCAACCAGTTCTGGCGATACTTCGCACACATATTTGGCATTCCATCATACAGTGCTACTTAATACATGTAATATCAAATCACTACGGGAAAAATGAGGGAACATCCCAATTACAACCAATTAGCCTCTGGTAAACTAACATGACTATGGGAAATCACCATTTTCTATGGGAAAATCCACTATCAATGGCCATTTTCAATAGCTACGTTGAATTACCAGAGGGTAATGTCAACCTTTGCCAAGTTCATTTTTCAGATGGTACCTGTGCCACGGATGCCTGATGCATGGGCTGCTTGGCTCCGCATGCAGGCTTCGTATAGCCCCCCCCAAGTAGTTATGGCTAGGATCATTGGATTGGTTTTAGGGAAAATCTACCGGAAACCAGGGATTTTCCGATTAAATATGGGGGGTTCCTGTATTTTTTTCCTTAAACCAATCCAATGATAGGAGAATGTCATTGTTTTTTATGGGCAATGCTGCATCCAATCCTAGCAGTTAGAAGATGTTAGAAGACATCGCAGGCCAAATAAATTTGTCTGAACATAGATTTTCCCCCCAAATCTGAACATCATACCCTACCCATCATCAGTCAACATGCAGAATGGCGGAATCTCTGCAAAAGCAGTGGAACTGGAATGTGCGATATACCCTGGGTATCCCTATGAGAAGGTGAT
>BGPT01001324.1:163895-171653 GCA_003297045.1 Symbiodinium sp. clade C Y103
CGGGGTTGCCATACAGAAACCGGCTGTGGCGATCTTCAAAATCCAGCCATGGATCTCACCTGCTAATGTTTGTCAAATCCTGGGTGGATTTCACCATTTCAAACCTCTGGTAATCAAACATGGCTAGCTGGAAAATTCCCCATGTTATATACAAATGGTTGTCGCGTTCAAACTTCCACTTGTAGATTTCCCATTGCTATGTTAACATCAAACAAATATCTGCGAAACTCAATTCATAGCTCAATGGATTGGTTTAAGGGACAATTTGCATGAAACCCCAATATTTCATAGGGAAAATCCATGGTTTCCGGTTAAGATTTTCCCTTCAACCACTGCAGTGATCCTTGGCTCGTCCGAGGCACCGCCAACTCACGCTGACACTTATCCGCAAAGCTGCTCGGAATCGATTCCTTGGACCCAGTGGTTGTTTTTTTGGATGGCTCATTTTGTCATACAATCAATGGATTGGTGAATGGGAACATTTTAACCGGAAACCATGGATTTTCCCATCATATGTAGGGGTTTCATTGATGTATATAGAGGTTTCCTAAAATGGGGGTACCCCTAAAATCATCTATTTTATTGGGATTTTTTCCATTATAAAACATCTATTTTGGGTATCCCCATTTATGGAACCCCCATATGGTCAAAGACTCATTCGCCCTTTACCCAGCATACATGGCGAATTCCGAATCCCCGTCAGTCCCCAGCACGTGACCACAAGCATCCTCTTTCACCTGAATGATCATTGGATTGGTTGAAGGGAAAATTTACAGGAAACCATGAATTTTCCCATCAATGATAGGGCTTTCCTGTAGATTTTCCCTTCAACCAATCCAGTGAAATGATGCACAAAAGGAGGATCCGTTCAAAGTGATGAAATGAATTGAAATGACTGGCAGGCATAGGAACTATCAGAGATAATTACATAACCCATTCACAATATCCGGCAAGGCTACGGGTCATAAGCTGTCTGCCTTTCATCACGGTGAGGTGCGGTATGACTTCACCATAGGTTTTTCAGGTGCGTTCTATTAAAAAAACACCACTGGCGCGGAAAGATCGGGACCATCGTTAGGGACCCTTGAAATACCCTGGGATCAATCATCCAAACCTTTGATCATTTCATCCAAATGGATCCATCTGAGCATAGGCTACCCTCATCCCAAATGCATCATTTCCCCATTGAAATGCCATATTTTTGGGGCTGGACGACACCCCATTTTGATGCGACCTGGATCTCCCCTGGGTCCATCCGGCCGTCCATCCAGGTCCATCGGTGGTCCAAGAAACAGCTGCTGCCGCAGTGGCCTCATAGACAGCTCGAGCACAGTTGATGGCACGCAACAGCAGATCCTCTCCGGCGCCCCGTTCCGCTTGGGCGAAGCCGTCAATTTTTGGGAGATAGGGGAAAATATGAAAACATGATTTACTGGGAAATCAGGCGATCATGGGAAATATGAGTTGAATCCTGAGGGTTTACCTATGGTTCAAAATGGGATCGTGGGATGACTATTGGATGAAAATATCTGAAAATCAACTTCATTCCAACACTACCTACTACAGTGACATATGCTAAAATCATCTAATGTTGGTAAGACGATGCCATAAACCATCCCCAATGATTCACCATTTTTATAGGTGGGATTCCAACCATTCCCAGATATTCCCAGTCATAGGTGGTTTATGGCATTGTTTTACCCACATTTCTCTCTCTCTCAATCGCCCTCCCACATTACTCATAATCTTTTATAGTTTCTTGGTTGGTTCAGTTGTGCGGGGGTTTGATCTGATCATCTGGTGGACTGTTGCTGGGGCGATCCTAAATTCAATACATTCTTCCCATGATATCATCTTATTTATTATCCTATATTTTCCCATATTCCCATGAGATTCCATTCATCTAAAACTCATCTAAAATCCATCCAGTCCCCCTCCATTCGCTTCCCCGCCTCCTCTCCCACGCTGGGCAAGCCCGCCGCCGCCATGCGGCGGCCGATGGCTTGCGCCTCGTGGAGGTCGCAACGGCGCAGGGCGGCACACTTGGCGCGGATGTAGAGGAGCTGATAACCTGAGCCATGGGAAGAAGATTTATAGGTACCCTCTGGTAAACTAACATAACTATGGAAAATCACCATTTTTTATGGGAAAATCAACTATAAATGGCAATGTTCAATAGCTATGTTAGTTTACCGGAGGGTAGTTGATAACATGGGAATTCATGGGAATTCATGAGAATTGATAGCATAGATTATAGATGTAAAGCCATGGGACGAGTTGATAATCTCAGCGATTCAAACCAACTGTAGGGAATTTCAAGTTGATTTAGCTATGAAGAAGGCTTGATTTACCTAACATTTATGGGTTTACCTTAGCTATAGAATCATCAAACCACTCTGATGGAGGATCACCCCACTTCCCCGCTGAAATTGGTGGTTTTAATCAAGAAATGGGGATGCTAGGGGATATTGATGGGATTTAATGGGGAAAGCCTGATTTAACAGTTTGCTATTGACAATTGCCATACATAATGTATATATATATATATGTACATATATATATATACATATATATATATATGTATATATATATATATGTATATAGTTGATCTAATTGATTTACCTTTTGCCTGTTCAAAATGGTGATTTTCCATAGCTAGGTTAGATTACCAGAGGGCACTTAGGTGGTGCTGAAAGTAGGGATTGGGGAATGGAACGATTATCAACAGTTAGTATGGATCATTACCCCAGCCCATTCCCTGCTAAGCATGTTCCTGTTTAATGATAGGATAATCTCATCCCCTTTATACTGAACACCACCATTGGCCCCAAATATGTTTCTGGGAATAAATGTGGATTACACCAACAATTACTGGAGAATATCACTAAAAACCAAGAAATTCATAGTGAGTTACCCCCTGGCAATCTAGCAGGGAAATGGAGCATCCCTATTTCGCTAGCACGGAAATGGATCAACCCCCATTGTAAATGGGGAATTAAACCAACTCATTAGGGGTGATACAGTGTGGATATTTCATAGGGATGCGTAATTCCATCCCTTTATCTTACACACCCCTAAATGGTTCTCCACATCATGTTTTTCAATCCCCCTACCAAACCATAATGGTTTCTGGGGGGTGTCTAATATAAGGGGGAAGGGATTGCTGGCGATGTTCAAGCCGATTTGACCAATGAGGATAGAATGGGAATTCTGTATGTTGGAGATGTACTGGGCTTTAAATGTATATATGCATATGCATACGTACACAATGCTCCCAAAAATGGCCATTGAATAATTGGGGAAAATAGGTTTTTAAACCATCAAATGTCCAGAAGGTCTCGCCACCAGGGCCCCAGTTTTCCACGTTTGTAGAAATACAGTGAAACATGAAGGAAGTGAAATGTGAATATATAAATAGATATAGTAAGTTTAATAGATATAATTTGTTCAATGCACAATGCGTATTTTGTTAGCGTTTTTTTCATCCTGTATGTGTTATTTCATACAACTTTCATCCAATGAAGTGTGAAATTCTATACTTCGTATGTTGCTAGATATAACTGGTGTTAGCAACACCATGATCCCTAGAGATTCCACTTTCTGCAAGGCTGGGAAATCAGAACCTTCCTATGGAAACATGATACACACACTTATATATATATATGTATGTATGTATATATATATATATATATGTTTGTTTCTTTTAGCATGTAAGAATTGGAAACTGGTCTATAGAAACGTGCTTGTCCTTAAATATATGTATATATATATATAATATGTACATATATATATATATATATGCAAAGGTTTTTCGATGGGAAGAGTATCCATGTTGCTCAGAAACTTGTGCCACATGTTCTGTGCATACGACCTGCAAAGGTGCGCAAAACGAGCCAAACATTCTCGATGGATCATGGGATCTTGGATCATGGCTACTTGGAAGATCATCCCACTTGGTAAGTGGGCTAGTAACCCTGGTTACTTCAGTTGATCTAAGTAGCTTATCCCATTTATAACTGGGTGATAAGCTAATTTTTCTAACCACTGACTACCCTCTGGTAAACTAACATGGCTATTAAAATGGCCATTTATAGTTGATTTTCCCATTAATAAGGGTGATTTTCCATAGCTATGTTAGTTTACCAGAGGGTAAATGGGATGATGTTCCAATATGCTAAACGGCCCCAACAACACAGCTTTCCGCAGGCTCAAGCATCCCGCGCGCTTCGCCTTCGCCGAGCCACGGACCCAGAAGAGCTCTGAACGGTGCACTTCAATGAGCAGTTCGTGCGCCTAACGAGTTCTGGTGCACTGGAGATCCTTAAAATATCCTAAACTAACTAATTTGGTGCAAATCACTATGTTTGCCTATGTTTAACTATATTTAAGTATGTTGAACTGTTGGATTTGGAATAGTAACCTAGTTTAACCCTGTTTAAGTGTGCAGTTCATGGTAGATATGCAGTTTTCCATGAGCTTATAAGCCAACAAACAAAAATTTGGGGGCAGCAGCACAGGAACCGACCGGGAGATGCATCAACCCTGAGAAAAACGGACCAAGGGCTTCGCCCCAGTCATAAGTTGCTTCTTAATTAAACGATCCCCAGACAATGGTAAATGCTAATCCGTGCTTTACATTATATATCATATCTATATATACACATACTTTTTAATCCAAAACTTCCGTTAAGCCACGGAAGTTTTGGATTAAAAAGATATTCCCCCATGGAGAGAAACAGCGTTGCTTGAGCAGGGTCATGGCCGAAATGCCCCAGATCTGGAACTTGTTTGAGATACATTTCCCGGCTACACTTCTTTCCCTACTGATGGAAACAGTCACAAGGGATCATCCGCATTGCCGGCAAACATGTTACCCTAGCAAAATAAAAAGTGACCCCTGCTTAGCTACGTATTTTTCTTTGTCTAGTTGAACTTCTTGTTTGTGGTAGGTATTTCCATGTATTTCCCTAGTTTCATCGGTTTCGAAAGCAGCAAACATGACTAGTGACTAGGAAGGCATTACCTTGCTTTCTCATCTGAAACACCTGGATTTTTCCACTGCCGTTTGGATCATGCACAGAACTATTGAACATCACCATGTTAATAGGTACATCGAACTCACCGGCCATTCTTGATAGCAAACTTCTGGTCATTACAGGGATGATATTGAGTTCATTAAACCTTAGAAAAAAATCAGGTTTCCATTAAAACATATTAAAACCATCAAAACCTCCATGTAGTTCGTGGATATTCGAGCAGATGTTCCATGGCTGTTCGTCAAAAAAAACATAGCAGCTATCTCCTGCAGCGGCGCCTGGCACTTGAACGTCTCGATCTCCTTGGGGTCCTCGGGGACTGGGAATGTCAAAATGGAGCATCCGGAAGCCTTCAATGGCATAGTTTTTGCAGAATTTCGTGGGAATGTCGTAGGAATGTCATGGGAATATATCATGGGAATTCAATGCCAATATCAGAGGAATATATATATATATAATACATGGGAACAATGAGATATCAACTAAAGAAACCACATATTGAGATATCCATCCATCTTGTGCCTCTGCTGATCCGAGATTTCAGAGTATCAAGCTGAACCTCTACCAAATAGATGTGTCTACCACTAGCATGGAGGGTTGAGATAATGAGGCGGTATACACCTCAATCCTATGACTTGAGCATACTTGAAACCCCCAGTTCTGTTTCGTATGTCCATATCTCCACTCCCAAACTCTCCGGCTCTTCCAAATCAAGAACAACTACACCGAAACTAGGGGATCCCACAATGATTGAGATCCAATATCTCAATTTTCATCCAATTTCCTTGCTTCTTTTCCCCTCAAAACCCGAAAAAAATGGATTCCACCACGTGCCATTCCCAAGGCCCCCACCGGCGCCTCGAAACCTGCTTGGCCTTCCTCCATCAACTTTATGGACTCATTGAGGTCCTGATCCAGAGCCATTTTGATATCCCCTCGGGTACCCTCCAGATCTCGCTAACATAGGGTCGATGTGGACAAGATAAAGGTGAAAGGTGCCTGGAACATGATCTACAACTGGCAATTTTCCTAAAAATATCTGTGTGTACAAGTTGACATATTTTGACTGGAGGGCAGATATCTTTGATTGGGATTAGATCCAATCATAAACAATCCCTAATTGTTGGTTATCATTGGGTATACACGTGACTGGGGGATGATGCAAAATGACCCCCAGTAATGGTTCCTGGGATGGTTTGTTAGATTTGAAAAATCGGGTTATACCATCTGGTTATTTGACATAGCTACGGAAGGGCCCATATTGGATGACTTACCTATATTTGCCTATTGAACATCGGATTTTCCATATTCCATGGCTATGTTAAGTAACCAACAGGTATAGAATTAAGATTGATTAAAGCGGATTTAGCCTCCGTACCACTTACATAGACCCTACCAGTCACTGTAAGTTGCTAGGGAGTGGCCCCCCTAGATAGCTAAGTTGGATTTTAACTTCAGCAACCAGGGTGTTTTGATGGTTTATGGGAAGTATAACTACAGTTTTTCATGGGGTGAATCTAAACAAACAAACCTTACTGGGTGGCCTCACCTTGTAACTATACGTACTTTAGAAATCACCACCTGTTAATTGGGGAGAATATTAATCAATTATCACGTCCTTATCAATAAAATCAGCTAGTGATGATTTATATTGGCTATGATTGGTTTATACTTTCAAGTATCTCTTCGACATTTCTTACATAAATGCATCTATCCCCAATCCATGGGTCATTGTTTTTGTTTGTTTAGTCAGACATTTACTACTTGGAGGATCATCCCACTTAGTAAATGGTTCATAACCAATGGTTAGTAAGTCTCGTGGTTTATCCCATCTAGAAATGGGTTATACCTATGGATATTAACCACTCAATGGGATGATCCCCCACCCCTGGTGCCCCCAGGTGCCCTTAATGTTCTCTCCACCCCGGTCCGGGTCCGGCGCCTGGATCAGCTGATCCTTCAGGTCCTTCGGCCACGGCTCCGACTCCACCTGCAGGGTCTCACTCTTCTCGGCCGCTTGACGATAGAGCCTGAGGGGATGGGGCTGCTACTGGAAGATATTGACTTGATCAAAATCTATATATATATATATATATGTGTGTGTGTGTGTCTATATGTATATATATATATATATATGTGTGTGTATATGTATATGTATATATGTGTATATATGTGTATATATGTGTATCATACATCCGTAGATGTATATCATATAGGTATCTGTGCGAAAAGCGGACTCACTCTTTTGTGCCACTTCAGACAGGGCTGCGGAGTCACATGCATGCACTGGTGGTGACATGTTTTACCACAAGTCATACAGGCAGCCATAGTAGCTATATGGTGCGTATTTTGCTTGCACCCTCCTTAAAAGATGGCGCCTCGCAGTGCAACTTCATTTTAATTACTGTACTTGGTTTGTAGCGTCGGTAGCGTATTGGGCTCGGTTACGCTTCCTTTGGTCCTATGACCACTTTGAAACACTTTGAACATGGTTTGAATTTCTTCAAATCCGCACTGTTCAGTAACGTTGGACATTTGTCCGTTGAGTGTACTTTCTCGCCGTACTTGGCTATGTAGTACACTTCATGCNGGTTTGAATTTCTTCAAATCCGCACTGTTCAGTAACGTTGGACATTTGTCCGTTGAGTGTACTTTCTCGCCGTACTTGGCTATGTAGTACACTTCATGCTGTGCCTTTCGTTTGCCTTTGCATGGCCACAGC